>QOVD01003977.1:0-26706 GCA_003521225.1 Tuber microsphaerosporum | reverse complement strand
TAACGATCACAGAAAGGGGCCGGCCATCACCCTATTTGAACCAGGGGCAATCATAACACGAAAGAAACCGGAAAGCAATTACATCGTACCAAGGCTGAAAGTCGTTCAAGGAGGCAGTGCCATACCATGAACAGTCATAACCGAGGAATGCGACCGTGGGCAGTCGCGGGGGCGAGTGGAGCCACCAGGCAGAGTGGATGCCAGCCAAAGAGAGTGACCCGTGCCGACCGTCTAAGCGAAGACCGGGGAAAACAAGGGGATGGCTGTAACCGAGCCACAGGACGAAACGATGGAACGAGGAGAGAGGGTGGAAGGCAAACAGCTCACTAGAAACAACTGACAAACAGGCCATGCTCGAATGATTTCGGACCAAGAGGACGATAGCAAGTACCACGAAGTTACTGACCGAAGCTTTCCTCAACGAGGGACAAGCCATAAAACCAAGGGCGTACTTTCACCAAGGTCCGGACACCGTAACACCGACCGTAAACGTAGAAAGGAGTAAAGCCAACCGAGGCGATCGCTAAGCGAGGCTTGCGACCGTGAGACGAGGGGGTAGGTGAGAAAGAGCCCTCAAACAACCTCTAGGACAACGCTTTCTCAAGGCGAGGCCATAATGAAAGAAGAAGAGGGTAGTGTCATCACCCCCTAGGCAGCAAGGCCATCAGAGGGGGGAGAGTGTTAGGGGTAGCTGATAGTGGGACTATAATATCGAACTAAGCCTGAGTGGGTATCTTCGGAGATTTTGTCTAAGAAGGCTCGTGGGTAACTATCTCTCGTGAGAAGTAATTTGTTATAAAAAGATGATCGAGTAAGGTAAAGATTTATAGCCTGATAACTTTTTATATTGATAAGATCTCTTCTCCGGTGCTTGATTCTTTCTTGTAGCAAGGGAGGCACTTCGATATTTATATTCCGCGTCTGAGTGTTCGCGGGCTAACTAATAACTACTAACTAAAAAGTGCGAACACTCTCTAACCCTGACAACTGTTCGACTACTTGCTTAGCATTATGAAGACATAGACTATTCATCTAATCGTGAGGGTGTGTCATTCTCCTCAACGATAGGTGTGCAGAGTTCTCGCAACCCAATAGGTGCTAGTGTTATAACTTTCTTCACTGAGCCATGTAAGGAGTGGCCAACTCCTTGGTCGTCAGACGATTGAATGCGTATGAGTTCTTAGGCTGCATGTGCATCAGGTTTCGGGATGACTCTTGCTTGCAATCGCACCTATGGCTAATTGCGCTCAATGCCTCTCCCTTACTGACTAGCTCTGAGTGGGACCGTTGATCTCCACTATGCGTACTAGTGTCTATTTTCCTTATGGAAAGATTTCGCCTAAGCGTCCACTCTTTTGTTTTCCTCAGCTCTCTTAACTTTGAAGGCCTATAACTTTATGCGACGTCGACCGATTTGGTTCGAACCACTTGCATAATTTTCGCTAGGTTCTCTTCTCATATATCCTGCGAACAGCATCCGGTCGGACGGACGGCCGCGACGTATATGGTGTTATTGCGAGTGGTCCCTGGAGGGAGATTCCTGAGTGCGAGTGCAACTACCACTGGTGGGGCAACGAACGTAGTGTTCCAACGTCGGGGCCGCAGGGGTATGATGGCCGTATTTTTGAGGTCTGTGCGCAAGGGTCTGTGCGCTTCGGAGGTCTGTGCGCTGTATTCCAGTGTTTCATACATGGGCTTCCAATGTGCCTAACAGAGAGGGAGGTGGATGGAGTTGACGATGATTTCTCATGGTGTTGAGATTTCAATCGCCGGAGGTGGAGAGGAGATCGTTCGTGACTAACTACTCGTCGGTCACGGCCTCTTTATGTAGGCGTTCCTCCCACAACCCTAACCCTGATGAATCATAGCAAGTCATGTGCGAAATCCATCAGCTGACTTCAACAAGTCAACTGCGCAACATACCTAAACCAATCATAATCCAAATAACAAGTCATGTGTGCAACTCGCATCACATGAGTGAAACTCATGACTCGTAATATGAGTCATGTGCGAAAGTCATACATCATATGACCACAATTGTGTGTCATGTGAAAAATATCAACCAATAACATTATAATGATGATATTGCAAGTGCGAGTCATGTGAAACAAATCACAAACCTATGACTCATAACTATGAATCATGTCAAACCATGTTCCTTGCTTAGTCAGGTTTGTGACATATATTAATTCATAGATATCAACTCTATACACTAAATTAATATTTAACTAAACAATTTTATTTTTAAAGTTATTTTTATGGCTGAGAAGTAATTTTAATATGTACAAACCCAAAAGAGCTTTTATCTCAAGAAGGCTTTTTCTGATTACTACACTTCTGCGTCAATTGAGTTTTCTTATACATAATGGACAAACCTAAGCTATATGTTCTAGTAAAACTATACTTACTAGTAGATTATTCTTGTAACAGGTTCTCTACTTGTGAAAAGTATCAATAAAGGCTGACAATAGACGAGCAAGTACTAGCTTTAAGAAAGACTTCAAGAGATGTAAAGGGCTGGAGAATATACTAGTTAAAGAGGAAGTTGAGATAATAGGATTACTATTCAACTAAGTATATTCTTAAACCAAGTATATACTGAAGCTTGCCATTCTCCTGCTAGTCAGTAGAGCGTTTTTAAATACTGCAAGTTTTAGGCTATCAGTAATTGCCTAAAGACTCATAACCCAATCTTAATTCCACTAGAACTATTTCTTATCTGAGTCCAAATTATAAACTTTCAACTATGCAAACTAAACATAGTGCTAGCTACCAGAATTACTAAACAGTGTCAGGCATCATATTAAGGTAAATCAAGTAATCCAAAAACTCTCAAATGAAATTTATCACTCCAATTGGTACTATACAATTACCAGAGCCTGAATATATATTACAACCATTTATTTGAGAGTGGAGAAATGACTAAACAGTACTCCAAAACTGGTTAAAGAATAGGGGAGCTGGCAAATGTGAATAGGGTATTGATGTGATCAGATTGAGAAATAAGTTTCTCAATAGTACGCCGAAGCTTGATGGGATGTTCTGCGGGATAATCTAGCTGTAAAGTAATGTTCAAGATAGAAGGCGAGAAAAACACAAACTAGTGTAAAAACTTGAATAATTGAATCATGTTCCATGATTACAGAATAGGAAAATATATATCTCTCTAAATATATAGTGCAGAGAAAGTAGAATAATGTACTACTTGTTGAATTTTTTTCTATTCAGCTAATTTCTGGCAACTAGTGTTGTAATGAGCTTTGACGAAAGCAGCTAGCTTCTTACTATCTACCAATCCTGTAAAGAGGATATTTTCTCATTCCTCTTCTTATTAGTTATTTTCAGCATTAAAGTCCTGAAGAATAAGGATTATCATTTCTAGTCCTGATACTGGACTTACTAAATTTTCGTCAAATGCCTGTAGGTAGGTTTCCATACAGGAAATGACGAAATGTTATATGAATTTAAGAAGAAAACCTATATTTGACACTAATCACTGAAGCTATTTAAATAGTGTGTGAAGAGATATAGTGCGATATATCTGAGTTGCTGTCTTGAAAAACAAGTTTACATCTCTCAGTTCTTGAGCTTTTTAGAGCTCACAAACATGATAGACAATTCTCCTAAATTTTTCAAGATTGTTTGAAGATATATGTTTAAGCTAGTGTAAATATTTCAATTCTTGATAATAGAAAGCTTAATATCTTTATTTTCAAGATCCAATTTTAACTCTAATATTACTACTTCCATTTTTACATCTAGGATGAATAAGCTGACAAAGGCATTAAGTACTTGAAAAGTCTGAGAGTTGTCCCCAATGACATTTTTGATAGTGTAGCGACTGATATCTGAATAGGAAAGAGTGTCATCCTGCTTTCTCATTCTGTATTTGGCATATATGATAAGCACCAGATGGTGCAGATTGATTTCATTCAAGTTTTCCATCCAAGTATAGGGTGAATGATTAGTTTTCCTTAAAGTGAATAGTGTTTCAATTACACTGTAACCTCAGGCTGGCAAAACTTTCCTTCCTTTCTTCCCTTAATAAACTCCCCAGTATGATGATAATAAACTGACCCACAGGTAGGCTGTATAACTCAAGGCACAAGAGGAAGGAATTAAAGGTGGGACTTAACTCAATAGAGAGAGTAAGTAAGTGTGTTTTATTGTGTTGTTCTCTGGCTGCTTGTTATCTACTAAGAGAGGAAGGAGTGGTGCCTTATAATAAAGATTTGCACGCTAAGAGCTCTCTCTTCCACATGAAAGCTCTGCAGGGCAAAACCCTAGCAGTTGCCGGACCATACCCTCCTATCTGCAGACTCCCCTACACCCGTAATCTTACTTTGGGAATCGACTTTAGATGTTAAATCGAAATCGTTGTCAAAGAGAAAAAGAAACCTTGCTGCCATAACAATATTATTATTGTTATTAAATTTTTCATTAAAATTTTGAGGTGCTACGATGATAAATACTACACTTTTGTGCTGCTTCACAATCGCTCACTCACGCCCAGTTTTTTCTTTCTTATGCCCTTCCCTATATACGTTACTGAGAGCTGCGCTGACTTATCATGCATACGTATCTCCTTATTATGGTATCATCGTTAGTTCGCAAGCTCTGTCCGTGGTAGGGTATGTACTGTACAGTGCGGTACAGTACCTACCGGCCGCGCCAACCGAAGTCTTACTCGACAAATACCAGGACCCTAACTTGGAGGAATATTATATACTAATGGTCTCCATCTAACTTATAGGAATTTTTCATTTCTTCATTTTTTTAAAAAAAAGTATATATCTATCTATTAGATCCGGGCATCGAGTTGCCAAATATTGACTTTTTCGAGTTTATTCTTGCAATCCTGGTAGAGCTATATACTAGTATGCTGTTTTTATCAAGTCGGACACAGGTAAGTTAGGGAGGAGAATGATACCTTGGTCTAGGGGATACTACTGTACCGGTCCGGATGCAAGGGCTCGGCTACCGTACTTTACAGCTAGCTAGCTGTGCTTTGGCTTTGCCGGCGTTCGGGTATAGTGTTACAATAGTTACCGGCATGCTTGCTTCGGCGAATGAGGAGCGCCCAAAGGCGGAGTACGATAGCGTTCCCAGGCGTCCAGGGTGAGTGGGTGAGTATGATATAAGGAGCAAAATGTATCTTCCAAGGTCTAAAACGAACTTATCAATGTTGGTCATTGTTTGCCAGGCCGATAATATAATCTCCTGGAATGATGAGGCTTCTCTTCCCTTTTTTTTTTGGCTGTGCATCGGGGAGGATTTTAAGGGAGGGGTCTCGTATTCCGTTACATTCACTCACGCACCGAGTGATGTAGGTACCAAAATATCTCACATTTATCACAGACTCGTCCGGGGAATTTGTCTCCGACTTTTGGATTTCTCATCGCGAGTGCTGGTATCAATATCGGGAATGGCTAGATTGGCTAACGATAATGACACGAGTGAGTCTTTATGATCCGCTCCCGAACGCATCGTATTAAACATCTCCATTTACCTACTGCACAACTGGCAGCACAACACCTCACCGTAACGCTCGCGCTCCAAGTGCGCCCATTCATCAAGCACAGTACTATAAGGGGGGAATATTCATGATACGTATCAAACGAACGAACGGAACAAACTTTCTCTCGCAAACAGAGAAGTAGAAAGAAAAGAGCCATGCTACCGTACCACGTGCTTCCCCTTTTCTCGGAGGGGAAGAGCCAGTGACAGAAAAAAGAACATGAAGAAGAAAAAGAAATAAAGGAAAAAAAAGTCCCAACCAATCAATCCATACCAGACCAAGACCAGGCCGTTCTTTCCAGACCAACTCCCCCATATCCTCATTAAGCTAGGCTATCTACTATGGCGATTACCAATGTTTCGTTTTTTAAACGTTGGATGGGTAGGTGTATGGTAGGTTGTAGCAATCAATGAATTAGTCATCGTAAGGACGATCAGTAAGACTCACGCCTGCAGGTCTCTCCTCTTCAAAGCTTCCCCCCATACTCAAAGAATCTCTCTTCGGCCCTCCAGCCGCGCTTCTGACAAGATTGGCTCCCTTGCGTGGGTACCTGGTGCTGCCACCACCAACTTGTGATTTCCTAGTTAGTGAATTCGACTTTTCTAGTCCTGCAGTGGGGGTTGCAGGAGTGGACTCCTCGGACTCATGATGGGTGAAGGGCTCCGGCTCGCCGGAGACCCTCGGCGTTTCAACCTCACTATCGAGTTTCTGGTCTCGGTCGAGCGAGGAAGCGCCTCCAGGCACTTCAAGGGACGAAGGCCGGTATCTTGAGCCTCGGGGAGAGCCGCTAGTAGGCGAAGTTTGAATGGGAAATCGGTTCCCGCCGTCGGTAGATACTTCTCTCCTGTGGCGAGAACTCGGAGCGGGGCTGGAGGGCCGGGAGCGCGCCGCACCGATCACTGCGCGGTTGCGAGCTTCCATGAGTGCCCGGCGTTGAGATTCGTCTGTTGAGACGGCTCGGGCACGACCAGAGTTGAGGGTCGAGGCCCGTTTGAGTTCGCCAAAGATTTGCTCCTTGTGGGCGAATAGGTCGCGAACGAGACGGTATGCGTGACGCTCATGTTGAGTGAGGGATGATTCTACACGTGGGCGAAGGATGCTGCTTGACAGGCTCTGGGATAAGGCGGTAACATAGGCTTCGTCCGCGGAGGTAAGCTCGATGAGACGGGTAAAGTGAGTAGTAATGGCATCGAGAGTGGCAATGTTGGTCAATGGCAGACTTCCAAGAGTATTTTGAATCACCGCAAGTCGCTGTTTCTCCTCTCCTTCTGCTCCGTGTGTGGTGTAGACTGTTTTTATGATTTCGTACTTATGGGAAGAAACGAGAGAGTCTGCCAAGAGTCAGCACAAGCAATTTACCACTGAAAGCGGATATCCGTACCAGGCAATTCGAGGAGGTAGAGCTTCAGAACACTAGCAACGATAGGAATCTCATAGTTTGCAAGTGCCTCCTTGGGGATCGCTTTGCCAGTATTGATAGTATTTCGGAGGTGGTGAGTAGCAGCAAGTGGAACATCGAAAAGCCAAATACCCCTTCGCGCCTCGTCACCCTCAAGATCGGGATAATCTATACAAGGATATTAGAAATTGACCAGTCACACTTGATTCTGAGCGACCTACGGTGATCCAGATAAGTAAGGATCGACGTGATGATGATCGGCACACGTTTACGATCCGCTCTGGCCCGAGCTTCAAGATCCACACCGAATGTTTGTTCTGAGGGCCCACCATAAGTAATTTTTACAACGTACGGCTTTTTCATGAGACCTACCATCTACAGAATTGTAATAACTCTCATAAGTTACCACTTTTGGCGCATATGAACCAGTTCTATAGGATTCAAGCATGTAGCGCAAGTCCCCAAGGGGTTGGATAGTCTCCTGGTAGAGGAGCATGTTGTCTACGGTAGATTGGATGCTTGGGATGACATTCGAGATTGCTCCCGAAAGGTCCAAAATGACTGTTTCCCGAGTCAGCACCAGCTTATTGGTAAATTTCTAGTCATGAAATATCTCGGTTGCCTTACCCGCTTTGATGGCCTTCAGACGATCCAACTCACACCTCTCCATAAACTTCAAGTGCTCCGTCATGCTTTCCTCCAGGGCACACCTCATCAAATCCAATCTCTTCACTCCAGCCTTGTACCGCTCATCGGCTTCGCTTGCCTCTCTCCTCAGCCTGTCGCCGGGGGTCTCGCCTGGGTGTTGATTTGTGAGTAAACCCCCCAAATAATCACCAACGTAGGCCATTGTCGGACTCTCGACAGTATCTCCATTCTCCAAGGCCCCGACAGCCTTCCGCACTGGCTTCTCCGGCTTTCCGGTGAGTTGGAAAGTCTTTGGACGCCATTGGTAGTGGAGTTTGGAACTGTTTGCAAAGGTATTTCCAACGGATCCAACAAGTCTCAAAAATCCGTGAGTGACCAAGTCCTGTCCAATGCGTTCGGCGTGGGAGATCGAAGTAGCTCCAAGATTCTCCTGGATAAAATTGACGATGTTTTCCCCGGTGGAGACATTCTGATAGGTTCCCAAGATAGCAACCTTAACTTCTCCCAAGGGGATAGTTTCCAACATATGTGCCAACATCTTCTTCACCTCAGCTGGTTGGTAGAACAAGTCACCGATTTCCAACGGTTCATCATCTTCTGGATCCTCGGGTTCTGGTAACTTGATTTCAGGGGCGGCGGTCGCAGCTGCCCCTGGTGCGGGGGGAGCTGTTGCAGAGGACGGGGTTCCCGGCGCTGGCACTTGGATAAATTTAGTCTCTTCCTCCAAGTCCTCAACAAGACGACACTTGTTGAAATACTGGGATCGAAGCTTTTTCACAGCTTCTGCCTGTTTATCGTGGCTCTTAATTTGGGCCTGTAAATCATCGTGAGAATTGATGATGCGTTCCTCATGGGCTTCGCACCACTTGGAAAAGGGGCTGATGACAAGTTGGCGAATATTATCTGCGACTTTGCGGTGATTTTTTCCAGCCTGATAAAGAACTGATAAGTTTCGTACAGAGTAGGTAAGGTAGTGTGATAACTCACATCATCCATTTCCTTCTTCAACCCATCGAATGCCTAAGATAGCCCCACCACACTCGTCAGAACCTAGTCCACTCTCCATCTCAAGCGACAAACACAGAATTAAAATAAAGGCAAACAGTACCTTTCGCACACTAGCACCATCATCTCGGCCAAATCCACCCGGCTTCTCAGCTCCTGCGGGAATAGTAGCAAGTCTTTGTCCATACGCATCCTCCGCATCAGCCCGTAACTTGGAGATTTGTAAAATTTGCTGGTTCTCTATTACACCCTGTTGGAGTTTCCCGAAAAGAACCCCAAGACCTATTTCGCCCAAAGTCAGCACATCTGAAGATGGTGGGATGTCTCGAAGAGGGAAGGGGTCCGGAAGGGAAGAGAGGGGCTGGGTTTGACAAAAGGACTATCCAACTAACCACCAGCGTAGTCGCCCGACCAAAAGGAATCTGCAAAGCCAGGCATGCTGTGAACGTAGAGAAAAGAGAAATAGAAAAAGTTGATGGGTTAACCAGTGGAGCAATAGCTTCCTAGCAGCAATATCGGTGATGTCGTTTCGTTTCGTTAGGGTATTGTATTCCGTAGGCGATGTGGTGTAATCCCCTAGGGAGTGATTCCAAGGAATGGAGGGGATCAAGTGGTAGATGGGGGAGTTGTCGCAACAGTCCTTGTGAATGTGAATGTGGATGCTTGTTGCGTAAAGTGATTTTTCAGCCTCTCGTCCTCGTAAGCCCCTAAAGCGGTTCAGGGTGTGTACCTCGAAAACACACAGTAAGCAGGTGCAGGAAGGGAGTTGACGGCCTCTGGCTGGCTGGGATGGTGGGGTGATGAATTTCTGCACTCTCTGAACGAAAATAGTGTGAGGGTCAAAAATGAGATGTTTGGGTGAAAAGAATGGGACAGTTGAAGAGCAGAAAACTCAAATGAATGAAAGGAGGGTCGAGTCTCAAAGAAGATAGAATGTACCAGAGTATGGACCGTAGGATGAAGAAAGGAAAATGTATGACGGAGAGACGCTCAGATTCCTTTCATTCCGTCTGACAGGGAGAAAAGCTTGGGCAAGCGAGGTCCATAAGAGCTGAGCGAGGGCCAAAGGGAGAAATCACTGGAACAGAGTATTAATACTTACATGACGGTAGGCCCAGAAAGCTTAGCAAATCATAACAGGCATCACTCGAGTCAAGCATGTCTCACAATTTGAACCCAGCCTTCAAGTGAATACCGTATGTATGAGAACAAGAATCGATAAAATGAATCCATCCACACCCGCGGGACAGAGAGGGCGTGGCTAATGCCTCTCTACAGTCCGCACCACCTGTTGTCCCTCGAGCACAGTACCGGTACCGGTACCGATATCTGCGCAGATTATCGACAGCCCTAAGGCGGCGATTCCGTCCTGGCCATTGATCACCGGTGCGCCGCACTTGCCGTACTCGAGTATAGGAGACCGTGAACTCTGCATGCACAAGAGTGCTCTGCCATGCCATGCCATGGCCTATAGAATTCATATCCACCGCATGGTCCTTTTCACAGGTTGGTCAAATAAGTCTGGTAGACATGTTGATTGCTTTACTCGAGTACAAGCCCCGGGCCAGACCGCCAAATATGCAAAATTCCAAACTACAAGCTGGAGTATGACGATCGATAGAGGAATTGCTCGCGCATAGTATCCAAATTCTTGTGGATACACGATAATGATATACGAGCACACAAAGACCGAGGAACATTAAGCCCCCGGAGTAGCCTGAGCATACCGGTAATCATCCCGTATGCATGGTATTAATTGTCTAGCTATGATCCGTTGGCCGTCAACTTAATTAGTGACATGCTCACAGGCACTAAATAGCACCAAAAAAACAAAAAGCCCTACTAAGGGCACATTCTGATCACGATCGAACGAAGATCGTAAACACAAGCCATGAATGCATTATATTCTCTCTCCTCCACTTCAGCTACGATAACTCCTTCCTCCTCCTTAGCTCACTGCACGCGACTGAGCCTCGTGGCACGGATTATGTCAGATGAGAGCCCTCAGCCGGCAGAGGTCAATCGAAATCCGGTGAACTATCCCCGTCAAAAATACAAGCCACCATACCAAGCTCATCCGCGAATGAAACTCTTCAAACCCCCTCGAGAACCCGATGGAAATAGAGGCTCCTCGTCGAGCTTGCCAACTCGTAAAAAAAAAGGCGGAAAAAGAGAAAAAAACCAGACCCAAATCATGATTTAAGTCGTGTTCAGTCGGGCGAACCTTTGCCTGAACCATCATTCATTAGCTGGTCAAACCTAGAGCTAAATTTATCAACTACAGCAACAGCAGTGGCAGCCGTCGTTTCCCCCTGCATATCATATCACTCGACTCATTAGTGGATGATGCTCCAAGACGCCTCAAGGCGATAGTTGGGGCGGAGTCAGGTTTCGCTTCCTAGGTCAGAGTTGTACCTAACAACCCAATGGCTCACGTGAAGCTTGCGAAGGTTGTGTGGCTGGGATTGCTTGCGCTTGGCCACATTCAACGTTCACCCTCCTCACTCGCTCAAGTCATGCTACACTCGAGACTGAAGCCCCTCCTTTGCGACCCTTGGGTCCCCCCATACCAGCAGTAAATAGCAACGACTGGTCATAAACCCCCCCCAGCGATAACGAATTAGTGATCGAGTTGTCTCAACCAAGTACCGCCACCGGTACCGGTATATCTAAACCCAACTTCTTCGGAAAGGCTAAAGGCATGATGCAAATCATATAAATAATAACTGCCAACCAGTCATGCCCACAGCCAATTTTGATGAAAAGCCAAACACCTTGTGGCCTAGTCATGCAAGCCTCAGCGTTCTACTAGTCACATGACTTCCACATGCAATAACCAAATATCAAATAAGACAAGGAGGGAGCGGCCTCCAATCCTCTACTTTCTTCTAGTCGATCAACCTTCCACACGACCGACCATCAGTCACTACATTCATGGCACCAAACCATTTACAGCGATTGCCGAAGCTATAAAGGCCCGTAGTCCTGATCTCCTGGTCTTTGATCATGTTGATTCGGAGGACTCTTCACAAGCCTTTGAAAGAGTGCATCACCCCTCAAATCATTTTGAGAAACATGCATTCAGGTATTGTAAGTCCACATGCTCTTGCTCCGTCAGTAACTCAATTACAAAGGACCCACTAGCTTTCTTGGGAGAAAACCTTGAAGGTGGTAATGCCTTCGAAGATGCATGAGCGTGCTCCCAGCTGGATGATCTCAACAACCCCACATGGGAGCCGCAAAGGGGTTATTCTAGCTGTTTGGATAATGCTGTTGGCCTAATGCCCTCCCCCTGTTCGTCCGTAATTACTCAATCTCTAAATAATTAAAGTGCCGGTATAGCTAATGAAGCTTATTAAAATTCAGCAATTTCGTTGGCATTTATACAGGCTCCGTCGGGCTCTGGGAACAAGGCTCCATAATAGAAGTTCGGTTGTGCTGCTTGCCAAAATTTATCCCCCGGATAATCGGAGCCAAGTCCGCCTTGATCGTCACTTTATTTCTCTGTATGTGCCTCGTTTCGGTTTGCTTTGCTAATGTGCGGTGGATCTTGGGTCTAGGACATTTCCCCTACGCCTGGGATTGACCTTCCCCATAAACCTAGCCACTGTCATTGTGCTGGATCTCGCAAAGCTCCTTGTGACTGCGGGGATATATATTAGAGCACAAGATCATCTACCGGCCCATATAGTTGTGTAGGAAAGGTGCCTGTTCAGATGTAACGGGATCCTCTTCCCTAGGTTCCAAAATTCAAGGACTGGTTTGCTGGAAAGGGATTCTGCCTCTCGCTATCGCGCACACATGCCATCATAATCTATCAGTGACTTAATACATCTCCTGCCGCCACAGCTAATCAAAGCCACCCCGAGCTGGCTGGTGGAACTGATCCCCCACACAAACAGAAGAAAAATATATATAAAAAATATAAAAAAGAATTCACCTAGTCGCCTTCATGCGTATTTCTCGTGTCTAGAGAAATAAACCCAGTCCTGATACTACAAGTACTGTACTCCCGTGCCAAGATTTCTCTAATATATCTGACTTTGTCGCCGTTTGTCAATAATGTCATCGCCCCTTGTGGCTAGCTCGTGGGGTTGCGACAGAGCATGAGGGAACAAAAAAAAAGTTTGGCTTCAGTCGAACTCACTTTGGCTTGGTAGGAGGCCGGAGGCTGGGTAACTACACGCCAGAAATGTCAGCACGATTTACCAGTAGGCCCAGGAAACGCCAACTTTCCAGATATGGTACTTTTGGAACTGGCAAGTATTGAGTGTGGGGTGTGTCGGTGTGGTTTATTACTCGGAAATCAGTGTCGGTTGATTAAGAGCAAAAAAATGGTCCCGTTCCCAAACTCATCTTGGAAATTTGGCGGGGGAGTGGGGGAGGGGGCTTGTATAATACTTGTAGGGTGTATTGTAACTAGTAAGGCCCTGCTCGAGACCTCGAGCATTGGCATTTCCCCGTAAGTGTTGGTTAACTACCGTATAATTCTTTGGTCATTGTGGTTTTTCGCACATAATATCACAGAATTCCCTTTCTCTCTTGCTTGGATTTCACCCGCCTTTCTCGGGTTGCAATGATTTCAGCTAGTGGCGGGGGTCCGCCCCCGACAAGCAAGAATGAATGAATGAATGAATGAAGGAGTAAGGTTGGGGGGCGGGCGTAAGGCAGCGGCCTGATCAAATAGTCCAGGCAGTACGATACACGGTTTTTTGGGTTAACTGTGTACAGTAGTGTAGCGTAGGGAACTCATGACACCGCAGGAGTTGGAAACGATTTAATGGCATGTTTTTACAACCATCGATAGCCACCTTGTTTGGCCATCCCGCGCAAGAACGGGAACGTCAACAATAGCCCCTACAAAAACCAAATAAAACACTCTCACTCTCGGCTTTGCTTTACAGAGTCGCAGGGAAATCCCGACGACTGGGGAACGCCGGCTGTACAGAATACCTTGCGGCAGTGGAAATGTTCGAGATGTTAGTTCGGTAGAACTAAAGAACTTCGATAAGATAGGTCGGTTCATGTCCATTCGAAATATAACAAACGATGCATCAATGCTCCGATGCGAACGCATCGTGAACCTTGCGGCGCTTCTTTGACCCCCAACACTTTACTTACTCGCAATGTATTCACGAGAGATCACTCGGATGAATGTCTCAGGCTCCGCGACCGGAGCCCCGTTAGGCATAACATCCCATTTTATGAGCACGCTGAACAGGATCAATGTGCAGATGACTCCACTGATGGTCAGCATTTTAGAAATCGCTTCTGCTCCTCGATGGTCCAATCGGCAGATAGGCGGTACATACTGTACAGTGCATGGGTATTGAGCGAGGAATTTTTTTTTTTTTCAAAAAAAAAAGATAGATAAAAAATTGGTGGGAATACCGGTACCGGTAAAAGGGAGGAAAAGAGAACAATACGATGCTCCCCCGCATACCTTTGTGAGAGAGGGGAAACAAAAGTGCTCTGTTAGGCTTGCATATTTTCAAACAAATGAGATAGGTTTTGAGGAGATTGTGCATTTTTTTGTGTTTATCAGTCATTGCCCCTATATTTCCAGGCTCGATTGGAGGAGTGAAATTTTTCATGGCTCGGGGGCAAGCTTTGCCGTATCCAATGCTCTTTGATACGATATTATAACATGTCTTTAAATGGAAGCCTTATCCTATTTATCCTGTCATAGTGATATAGGATATCTCTCGGCCAGAAGGGGGAGGAGTTTCAGATTTAAGGACACAATGATTTGTTCGTCGACAACTTTGCTTGTCGGACTATGGTTTGAGGAGGAGTTGAAAATATTGGAGCCTTGAGGTGCCTTAATGAGAGTGGTTCTTTTCTGCGCAGTGCATTTCCATCCGGCTATTTTTTCTTTCTTTTTCTTCCTTTTCTTTCTTGCTTCCTCTGAGAGAGTTTTATGATATATTCATGCGTGGGTTGCTGGTATCTGTGTGCGACTGGGCTGTGACTCACGAGTTCAGCTTTCGCTGTGCGGAGGTTAGGGTTGCCATCATGAGGGGTGTCTAAGAGAGTTCTGAGATTATCAGTTATCGCAGATGCGGTATCAGACGAGGTCCAAGTACAGCATCAGCGGTAAGAGGAGGGGAGTTAGGTTGAAGTTTGATGGCAAATATGACATTGATAGGAGTGGGAATGAACTGTGCTGTGCATTATCGGGCCTGGCTTAGGCCGGTCAGATAATGGAGATGAGTTGAGTTGATTCGGGGGGGTTTTTTCCTTTTCTTTCTTTTTTTTGCATGGCCTATTCTCTTGCTACGGCAGCACTAGAAATGCTAGACGTCACTCTCTGCCCTCCAGGCTCGAAAGAGGGGCATGAGAAGGCTACCATCCTGTGCCTAGAAGATCTCCCATGGGATCGCGGCGGAACTAGGTAACGGTAATTATTTTGTGATATTACATGGTGCCAGACTCTCGTGGCCCTGGATGCCCCTGGCTTTCAACGCTTCTTTCACCAACTGAATCAGCCCAGTGGCGGCGGGCGGAGAGTGTGACAAGACTCACGCTTCCCGCGCCGAAGCCAAACGAGCAGCCCATTTGGAACTGAGACCTTTCCTCTCACCAGACCCAGGAAAGAAAGATCCGCTCTTCTTTTGCTTAGGTTTCGTCTCGTTTATATGCTTGTCACTTATTACTATTATTATTCGGTAGGCGAGTTAAAAATCACTGTGAGCTTCGAACCTCCCTTATTGCTCCGTCTCTCCTCCACCTCCGCCCCAAAGAAAGAAAGAGAAAAAAATCACTCCCCGCAGTGAGGCTGTAAGTAATAAACGGCGTAGTCAGCCAGCCGAGGACGAGCCCGCGCTGCCCGGTGCCCCAATCCGCGAACTCTAAGCTCTAAACCCTATCCTCTCTTAATTCTACCTGGCTATCCACCTCTCTTCCCCCCTCCACTCCTTCTTTCCTCCCTGACACAAACTTGCTGGCCCTCCAATATCACTGAGATCTCTTTTGCACTGCCTTCTTATTAGGCAATCACATCCCCGTTTTTAGAAGTTGATACCTTCTATCATCCTCTCCGCTACGGTGCCTAACGCGTCTGTGCGCCTCTCGTCACCACTATATCTCAGAGCAATCCTCAATTGACCTGTACGTATCCGACCCCCAATCAAACTACCCCTTCCGAGTTTCTTCCTCGACACCACTCTATTCCTCTGACTCATCGAAATCTAGTTTTTCACGATAATGACCCCTCGTGCTGAGAGAGCTGCAGCGCGCAAGCGCAGCCAGGTAAATATTCCGTCTAATCTCATCCCTATCTTGAATTTTGTGTGATCCGTGTCTTTGTGGAGCACGGAGATCAAATCTAACGGAGTTAATCTGTCTCGTGTAGCCGTCATCCCCGGCCTCTAATAAAAATTCGCCCAAGAAAGCCAAGCGCGATTCTGATGACCATGTTGACGAAGTCGATGGGAGTGCTATAGTCGAGGATCAAGAGCCTGAACATAAGGAAGAATCTCCCGATTCCCCGCTACAGCCTCAAGGAGATATTACAATTACTCGTACTCCAGCATCCTCTCCTCCTCCTCAGGACACACAGGTAGCTTCGCAGTTTTATTATCCACCGCTCGCTGAACAAGGGGTCGACGAAGATGACGAAACCGTCTGGGGATACCTTTGGCCGTTGACACAGAAAAACCAGAGCGTCATCAAGCTCAATAAGACCCCCCAGGTTTCTTCTCCAAATAAGGGGTCCCCGGGAAGCGCGGAAAAGAAGAAGCCTAAAAACAATAAGAAACACGGGGCTGGTGGATTCGTGATTGGACGTCATGTTGAGTGTGACCTAGTTATTGACCATAACGTTATCTCAAATAGACACTGTGTGATATATAAGGTAGCATATCGCCCTTCAGTGCCCCTATGACGCTTATACGTGAATGATGGCTAACTGGGTACTGTGTTTGAGCAGGAAAATGCTGGTTCGCAACCTGTTGCGGTCCTTGAGGATTTATCCAGCAATGGTACCTGGGTCGCTGGTGTTATAATTGGTCGCAACCGTAGTCGTACTCTAGAGAACGGAGACGAAATCGAGTTCCCGGGAGGATTTCAGTACACTTTCAGATACCCACCTCACATGCAGTCGAGCGCTTTCCGCACTGCCTACGATCTTGGCCAGCAGCTTGGTTCTGGTCATTTTGCGACTGTTCATCTCGCCGTTGACAAGAAGTCGGGACAGGAGTTTGCCGTGAAGATCTTCAGAAAACGCCGTAATGAGGACAAGAGCAAGACTTCTGGCCTACAACAGGAGATTGCCGTATTGATGTCCGTTAACCACCCCAACATATTGTGCCTTCAGGGCACTTACGACGAAGATGATGGCGTCTATCTCGTTCTGGAATTGGCTCGTGAAGGAGAGTTGTTCAACTACATTATCCGCAATACCAAGCTTTCGGAAATGGATACTCGCAAAGTATTTATTCAGTTGTTCAACGGCCTGAAATATCTGGTTTGTTCAGCCTGTAAATCGAAATGTATCTCTTGGAATCCTTACTGACATTGGAGAATAAGCATGAACGTAATATTGTTCATCGTGACATTAAGCCGGAAAACATTTTACTTTGTGACACCGATCTTACGGTTAAATTGGCAGATTTTGGTCTTGCCAAGATTATAGGCGAAGATTCGTTCACCACTTCACTGTATGTACCTGTTTGTTTTCCTTGCCTTGTTGCCTAGCTGTGGCTTAGCTAACCTTGATGTGTGAATACAGCTGTGGAACACCCAGCTGTAAGTTTTTTTTTGATCTTGTTGCCTATTAGGTTGTAACTGACAAGTTTAGATGTGGCGCCGGAAATCTTAGAACCCTCTCGTAACAGGAAGTATACTAGAGCTGTTGATATGTGGTCCCTTGGTGTTGTGCTTTACATTTGTCTATGCGGGTTTCCTCCGTTCAGTGACGAATTGTGCACGCAGGATAACCCGTATAGCCTATCGCAACAGGTTTGCTATATTTTTCATTCTCTCACGTTTCATTGTTTACCATCATCTCTAACATACCCAAAAAGATCAGAGAAGCTAAATACGATTTTCCCTCCCCGTACTGGGATGATATTGCGGACCCCGCGCTTTACTTAATTGAGTCTATGCTTGAAGTAAACCCGAACAAACGAATCGCTGTCGACATGGCGTTAAGGCATGCCTGGACTGTTGAAAGCACTTTCAATCCTGCAGAATCGTGTGACTCTCTGGTTGGAGCTCTCGAGACGATGGGACTTAGGAGGAGCGTCGGTCGTGAGCGCACCCTGTTGGCAGAGCATCCGGAAATTAGGCCGACTAGGGCTGTTGAGACGGCTGCCGTTGTGTCGCCTGTTACATCCCCTTCGGTAGTTCCTGAGTCTGAGGGCGGAGCAGGGGAGGTTGTGACCAGAGAAACAGAGGTACGGGATGGAAACCCTTCTGATATACCAGCCGTCATGACCGCTTTTATGCATGTTGGGGGGCGAGGTGGTGATGAAACTTTGTACCCTGACGATTCGTTTGCCGAGAGCGTTTAGGTTTGATGAGTTAGCCAAAGAGGAGTGGTTTATGCGAGCGCAGATCTTTATATCTTGTCCAGAGTCACATAGGCGGACCTTCTTTGTGCGCTTCTTCAAGCACTCCAGAGCTAAATATAAAAAAAAAAAGAAAAGGGGGCTGGGTAGTGATTATTCTTCTGCTGGGTGGATCTTAGGGGCATTTGCAACGGAGGGGTGGGCGAATATCCAGGTGGTATCTTTGTGGTTTTTTTTTTATATCTTTTTCCGGGATCTCTTTTTCGTGCTATAAAAACTCACCTGTTTTCTCTACATAAGCGAGGTTTAAATATCTGGGACTTATATTCTTTTTCTTTTAACAAAAAATATTTCCACTGGGTCTCTTTAGTTTAAAGGGTGGCGAGCATTATTATTATTACTGATTTCGATTCTCGATTAAGTGGTGGCGGTGGGGTTTGTGGTGCTGAGTTTCATTTCCTATTTTAGTCGTTGACCCACATACCTGGTATCATGGAAGCCAGGAGGAGGAGGATTAATGTAACCATATTTTCATTTTTTTTCCTTACGAACACCTTTCGATAGTAGTAAAGCTTGCAAGCTTTAAAAAAGAGCACCGATATTCTCGGGGTGTCTCCTGGGCACAATTGGCTGGATCATACCAAAAAATCACCTGCCACCGACCAGGCTCACCACCCGCCTACGGTAGTTCCGCCCCACCGTGGGTAAGTTATTTATCGTACCGGTACCCGTGCAGTGAGGAGTGTATGTACTGCACGAGCACTCGTACGAGCATAGCAGTACCGGTAACTGTAAGGAGGTCAACCAACAGAAGGGGACAGCAAATAATACACCAAAAATCCAGCGGTAAACATCAAAAACATCAAATCTGACAAGTCTGTCTGTCTGCCTGCTGCTCGTCGTCGTCGTCGTCCCTGCTACTAGACCAACTTCTGTCAATTGGCTGTGAAATGTCAACCGGCCGTTCGGATCGCGGTGCAGGGGTTTCCCTATCCGTACATAGTTGCGGCTGCGTAATAAACGTTTTACAGCACAGTACATCAGATCCTGTATCCCCCTCACGGGTAGTGGGCGCATTGGTGGCCTGATACAGATATCCGGTGGGGAGGAGGGTAGCATCTGCCTATCACAGTTCCTGTGACAATGGCAACTAACATATAGTGCGGTACTAGTACTTGTACTCTTAGGAGCTTAAAGATGCAGGAGTGTGCACGAGGTCACTGGGAAAGCATATGGGAAGAGAGAGTCTCGATACTTGAAAGATTTTTTTTTTTTATGTTTTTTTCAAGTCTAGGGATGGTACCGAATGGGAAAAATGGCGTGCGATTTGTTGTTGATGCTAAATATGATTGGTGGATTTGCCGCAAGTAAATATCAACTGATTAGCTGTTGCGGGAACTATAATGAAGTGAAGCGTAATTTGGGCGGTGGATGTGTAATTTAACCCACGTTCCGCGGGAGCCTAAAAGGGATGTTGAATGGTATGGTATATCGTACGCTATACCGCAAAGCTGAGTTTAATAATATTAAAAATTAGAAAGAAGAGTTGGCTGGATATAGGAAGGATGTGTTCTACTATCATTCCTTTCTGAGAGTCCTAATCTGCTTGTTGAATTCAATTTGTATGGAAGATGGGGGTTAGAGAAAGTTGATATATATTATGTACTCTCTTGATTTGTTTCTGGTTTTGAGTGGGCTATTTTTTTTAAAATTTTTTTAGACCTTCCCTGTTGGGGTTGGACAATAGGAAAGTTTCTAGATTTTCTATTACCTAATATTCTATGGAATTATCATGATACTTGTAATTTTGTATTGTCAAATCTTGTGAATTGTGGTATGGTGCTCGTAATTTGAAGGGCATTTGTGGGCATGGCTGCTATTGCGCACCACAAAAGGTCGGGGGGTTTTTTTTTTCCTTTCTTTCTCGCTTAGGCCTAGTGGTGGTGGTGGTGGTGGTGGTGGTGTTCACAAACGTCGTTCGATTAAGAAGCACAGGGTATCATAGGTGTAGGCCGGGGCTCTCCACCGAATACAGACTAAGGTGCTGCTGGTACCCGTATGGGTGTGTTGGGAATGGCATGATACGAGTGCGAATACAGTACCGTTGTAATCGTTGTTGATTGGAGGCTGAACCGTATTCAACCGTATTCGTGTTATATGGGTACGGGTATTATATAATAACATAGTAATTGAATACGAATACGCCTGTTGAAAATGAGATATCGACAAGGGCACAGTAGTTTCTCAACTGTGGTATAATATTACCGTAACCACACGTGCCCGGCATAATAAATATTATGGCCAATTCTCTGTGCGCATTTGGTCGCCCGTTATGCCCAAGCTTGTGTGTGATGCTTCGCGTCCCTGGCCAAGTCCCCCCCTCAATTCCTTCCCCCCTGGGAGTAAATTCCCAAGGGAATGGGGCTCCGCGCAAGCAGACGGCAGACGATCGAGTTGGCTAAACCTATTCTATGCCAAGAACCCTGGTTAGATTGCGGAAGCTCCCTTTTCTGCTCTGCACTCCTCTGAGCCCCATGACAATCTTTTTATCCCCTTTTCCTTTGGGCCTCTACCGGTACCCTTTTTTTCTATCCTTCCCTTCTCACCTCGCCCCATCTATCTACTCTTCCTTCTTTCCTTTCTCTGCCCCCTCCTCTCCTCCTCTCCTCCCCCCCCTCCGTCCATTCGATTCCCACCAATTCAACTTTCCTCTTTCACGGTGTTTGTTCGTTCTTGGTTGCTCTCCTCCCCCTAGCCTTCAACGCCCCTTTTGACCTATTTACTTGATCCAACCTTCAAGTTTTTAATACAACGACAGCCAGAATGGGTGTCTTGTCAACTCTCTTAGTCCCCATGGGACCTTACTATGAGGAGCTTATGGAGCTTGGCGGTCCTGCATTGTGTGGAATTGGGTTCATTGCTTTTATTGTGTTGTCGGTCATTCTCAATGTTCTCCAGCAGCTACTTTTTAAGGATCCTACGAAGCCTCCATTGGTCTTTCATTACTTTCCGTTTTTCGGGAGCACGGTGGTGTACGGAATGGATCCGTACAAGTTCTTTTCTGACTGCCGGGAGAAGGTTCGTTTTCTCGGATTCACATGCTAATTGTGGTATGGGCCTAATGTTTGCGTAGTACGGAGATACCTTTACCTTTGTCATGCTGGGAAGGAAGATGACGGCAACATTGGGCCCTAAAGGGAACGATTTCGTGTTTAACGGAAAGCTTTCGGAGGTTAGCGCGGAAGATGCCTATGCGCATTTGACGGTTCCTGTCTTCGGTGAGGGTGTTGTTTACGATGTTCCCAACCATGTTCTCATGGAGCAGAAGAAGGTTTGCATGCTCTCTGTCCTAAAACTGGGGGTACCGTTGACAAGTTTGTTCCTAGTTCATGAAATTCGGCCTTACCGTTGAGAACTTCCGTTCATATGTTCCCCTTATTGTCGAGCAGGTTGAGGATTACATCAAGAAGTCCAAGTTCTTCAAGGGCGCAAAGGGTTCTGTTCCCCTTTCGGATATTATTCCTGAGCTCACCATCTTTACCGCCGCGCGCACACTCCAGGGCAAAGAGATTCGTGATGCTTTGGATGGCTCTTTCGCCAAATTGTACCACCACTTGGACTCCGGTTTCACCCCAATGAACTTTTTGTTCCCATGGTTCCCCTTCCCACAAAACAAGCGCAGAGACCACGCTCAGCGCACCATGGCTCAATTCTACATGGACAAGATTAACAAGAGGCGGACGAATGAGAAGAATGATGAGGGCCAGGAGCGCTCGGACATGATGTGGAACCTTATGAACTGTTCCTATAAAGATGGGCGTAAAGTGCCTGATAAGGAGGTTGCTCATATGATGATTGCTCTTGTAAGTTTTTATCATGCGCCATGACGTCTTCAGCTTTCTTACACTTTCGTTTAACTTAGCTCATGGCTGGGCAACACACTTCTATGGCAACTATTACATGGATGTTGCTCCATGTTGCTGCTCAACCGAAGCTTGTCGCCCGGATTCTGGCGGAGCAGAAGCGTGTATTTGGTGATGAGCTCGCTCCTCTATCTTATGAGAAGCTGGTCCTCGAATGCACGTTCCTTGGCCATATCATCCGCGAGACTCTCAGAATCCACCCTCCCCTTCACTCTATTCTCCGAAAGGTCAAATCTCCTATGCATATCGACGGAACCAACTGGGTTGTCCCCAAGGGTCATTACCTGCTCGCTGCCCCTGGGGTTTCTTCCATGGACCAGAAGTACTTTAAGAATCCCATGAGCTTTGACCCCAGCCGCTGGGAGGGTCAGAAGACCGAAGAGGAGGCTGAGAAGTTTGATTTCGGGTTTGGTCTTGTGTCTAAAGGCACCGCGTCCCCCTACCTTCCGTTCGGTGCAGGGCGTCATAGGTGCATTGGTGAACAGTTTGCGAACGTTCAGCTGATGACTATCATGGCGACTTTTGTCCGTAACTTTGAGATACAGAGACCCGGTGGTGGCGACGATGTTCCTGCTCCTGACTACTCTGTTTGTTCCCCGACTGCCCCTTTAAATCTTTGTGCAGTTACTGACAATAGAATCAGTCTATGATTGCTCTCCCGGCTCCCCCGTCTATCATCGAATGGGTTAAGCGCGATCCTTAATTTGATTGTTAATTTAATGGGCAATGGGAGGGGAAAAAAACACAGACGGATAGGGAGGTGTAATGGGTGTTTGCTTTTCCCCTTTTCCTTTAAAAAGGTTCAAACAAAAACTTGGCGTCCCTTTTGCTCTACATAAATTTCTTTTCACGTGTATAGACCCTGATATCGGTATTAATTGACTAGTTTCGTGATGATAATGATACTTTATATAGAGGGTGGGAGATTGTGTTGATTTTTTTCTCCTTCGCTTTTTCTTTAGCCATGTTTTGAGGGATACCAGGGGCTATGTTTGTCATAATTTACTTTCCTTACTAGAAGAGGGAAAAGCCAGGGGTTGAAGTTATTTGGAACATCCAAATAATTTAGTTAATAATATATAGTGCGGTGTGATGTGCTATGATTAGTCGTGACGGCGACAGTGACAATGATCAGACAGCAAAGTAAGATCAGAATGTTGGGGCACACGGTAAGCTTCTCTCTCGCGTCGGGACTTTTTGTTCAAAACATGGTATTAAAATAGAAAAACAATCGAACGCTTTTCCGTGAACCGGGGATGCCAGCTGTACCATGATTCACCCCCCTATCACACGACCTTGATAAAAAGCCGATAGAACTGAGACGACGACCGAGTAATTAATATTTACTACGCTAACAAGCTCTGATATCAAACGCCCTTCAACGATGACAACTCAACACCTCATGAAAAAACCAGCCAAGCTAACGGAGTATGATAATTACTCGCACTGTTCAAGAGAGCAGAGAAAGGAAAATCGCAAACAGGTATAAATAAAAATGCGCATGAATGTGTGATACCCCACCCCATCCCACTCTCCACTCCTTCATCAATAGTAGTAGCGTGTATGATATGATGGGTGCTCTACTAATATCCAAATTCAACCCTAGGCACAACCACCGGCCCATATTTGGCAGTGCTAGAGTATACTCCCTCGCCCTGGACGATGAAATCCACCGCGAGGCTTAGGCTTCCGCCCTGCGCGCTTGGAGCGCCGCCGATAGGGCTGCCGGCGGCGGATTGCGGGTCGAAGGCGCAGAAAATGGCGTAGTTCCTCCGGCCCATTAGCTTTTTCAGTTCCCGGAATTGGCCCGTGACGTCAGTTTGGAAGATCTCTAACATGTCCTCTTTGGTGTCTGAGGGTGCTCCGGTGCTTCGCATGCCGTTTTGGGGGACGTAGAGGGGTTTGTTGTTGTGCAGGATCTTCAGCACCATGTTTGGCAGGGGGGCGTTTACTATTCCTGAGGCGATTATTTGGTACCTGTGCAGGAGGTCAGTGTGAGGGGGGGAGGAGAAATGGGGAAGAAGGGAAGAGAATGGAAGCGGAGTCATACATTGTTTTATGGTCTTGGGGTTTTGTTGGGTCGTGGACTAGGCCGGCACCGCAGCAATGGACGTCTGTTCACGTTAAGATATTGGGACGGCCCATGGGGGGATGAAGGGCTTACCTCCGCTCATGAATGTCATTCGTATGCTCCTGCTATGAGAGATTCCTTGGAGAGTTCTGATGAGGTAAGTTCTCTCGAGATCCTGTAACGAAACGTTAACACCACCTATCACTCCCCTAATAAGAAAACGCAGCACCCCCATACCTTCGACTCATGTGTCCAATGGTCCCTCAAATCATCCAAGAGATCAACCTCCCCAAAAACACTAACAACGCCACTCATCAACCCACTCTTTCCAAAGGCCTTCTTTACGCTCTGAAACCCGCTCCCCACAACCTCCTTCCCACCCACAATCCCGGCCGCCGACCCCACAACCTTCCCGAGTAGGTTGTACGTCCCCGTCACAGCCTTTTTTCCCGTCGCTACGGTATTGACGACAGATTCCGCGGTATCTAGACGCGGATATATTACCGGCACCGAGACCATTAATATACAGTGCTGAACTGAGGGTGGGAGTGTGGCGATTCGTGGGAAAATCCCTTGGTAAGTTGGGCCGGCCATGACTTGTTGGGGATTTCGCTCTGAGCGGCAGTCGATACCAACGACAGCAATTGCGGGGCCGAGATATTTGACGAAGTGCCAGCCGGTGCCGGTCACTGTGAAGAGGTCTCGGTCGTCGGAGGAAGCGTGAAGGATGTCTAAGGTTGTGTGGTGCTGAAAGAGTAGGTACCAGTGCACGGCCACACGGCCTATGTTTTTGAACATGGACGAGAATTGCATGTATTCCGGGTATGAGCCAAATCCGTCAAATCTATATCATAAAGAGTCAGAATTACACGTTATGTTGCCGGAGAAGAAGGATGCTCCACATATCATGATCGTCAATCTGGCATAAATGTGGTATTTGAGCCCATGCTTCCCTCAAGTGTGGCTGGTCGAAGTGTGCCGAGTAGTAATGGAAATAAGCATGCGTAACTTCCTCTTCGTGTGCGGCCGTCCAAGGTGCTGCCTTCCTATTTTCTTTTCCCCTGATCTCGAGCCATTCCTAGATGCAAGCTTTTAGATTGTCAGGCTATCAATGGGGCATATCGCGCAAACCTTGAGTAGTGGGATCTCCCTCCATAACCTATCTGCGTAGATCTGATCACCCCCTGCCAGTTGGGCGTGGAATCCTCCAGTCTCAATATGTTTCTGCATAACATCTTTCCACATAAACCCAACACCTCCTAACCTTGCCCGTTCCTCAGCCTTTACACCCAATGAAAAGTCGTTACAGCTGTGCGCAATAAATTTCCAATTACGCTCGGTCCTTCCAGCGACGAGGAACTCGTATCTCGTGCATCCCAAATGTGAGGTGATGGCATAAGTCCATTTGGCCCCCATGTCCCCCATTTGGATATCGATATCATATCGATAGAAGGTCCATGTTTTATGGGTGTAGATAGGATTGGCCTTCAGTTGGCGAGGATTTGGTGAGAGATCTATGCTTTGGTGGAGATGAACAGTTGGAGGCTGTGGGTTTGCCGTGATGATCATGATCGACCCTAACCATATCCCACGTTCAATATTCATGTTTGTGTACCGCAGGTACGGCCCGAAATATTCGCCATTCGCAGGCGCGACATTGTATAATGCTATCCCAGCCAACGGCAACTGTGGGACAGGTGGTTGTATAGGGAAACTATTATTGTGCACTAAAGGAGGAGCAGGTGATGACATTCCACTCATACCTGGATCGGCATATGCCGCCATAGGGGGGGGAAACCCGGGTGAAGCTAAGGGTGGAATGTTAGAATAGGTAGATGTCGACAATGACGGTGATGCTACAGGAGGGGGGTTGAAAGCTGGCTCAGGAACAGGAGGTTCCCATTGAGTTCTAGAAGTGGGAATATGAATATAGTAATACTGCCCCGAGTTTGGGTCCAAATGGGCCATCCACCCTTCGGGAAGCGGAGGAGGAGGTGAAGGGCCAACTCTAGACGGAGGGGTGAAGTGCGGCTGCTCTTGAGTAAACGATGGGTGAGGGCTCTGGGAGTGCTCTTGGGGGTGGGGTTGAGGGTGTTGTTGCTGCTGCTCTTGCTGCTGAGGTTGTTGCTGCTGAGGCTGTTGCTGCTGAGGTTGTTGCTGAGGTTGTTGCTGAGGCTGGGGTTGAGCCGACGGCTGAGGTGCCCGCTGGAGTTGTCCTTGAGGAGGATCATTATGAAATGCCGGGTGGGTTGTATGGTTATTGTGTGGAGGCTCTTGAGGGGCGGCTGCACCGACTACTACAGTGTGTTTCTCGTTCGGATATCCTTGGGCAGTTGTTCCATTAGAAGGGCCAGCTCCGGCATGGCTCAAACTTGCGTATGACGGTGGTGGGCTCGCACTCATATTCATGCGCTGGAAGTCCTGCTCCAATGCCTGCTGAGCTTGTGCATTCACACTGACAGAGTTTTGGGGAGCGCTGGGCTGCCCTCCTCCGGTCTGTGTGGGGACTTCTTGTCCGCCAGTGCCCTGCCAGACGGTCGGGGGCCCGTGCGGATAAGATCCCGGAGCCTCGGTCGGGGTCCAGGGTCTCGGAGGAGCTTCCACAGGAGCTTCAGCGGGGGGTTGTGCTG
>QOVD01003972.1:8659-21181 GCA_003521225.1 Tuber microsphaerosporum | reverse complement strand
GGAGCAGAGCCACCGGGGCCACTACTTCACCGATAACCCGAAACTACAGAAGGCCATTGACGAGAAAGGGGTTGCCGACCGTGTGCTAGCGCTAAGCGAGGGCAGCGAAGCGAAAGCGGGGAAGGGGAGAAAGAGTAGCCATGAACCCCCTAGACAAAGACTGCCCGAGAGCAATGCCATCAGGAGGGGAACAGAGGGGAGAGGGGAGGAAACGCGTCGCCCTCCTAGGCAGCGAGGCCATCAGAAGAGGGGAGTGGGAGGTGGGCGGAGTTGACGATGATATCTCATGGTGTTGAGATTTCAATCGCCGGAGGTGGAGAGGAGATCGTTCGTGACTAACTACTCGTCGGTCACGGCCCCTTTATATAGGCGTTCCTCCCACAACCCTAACCCTGTTGACTCATACCCTTAAGTCACAGGACCTCATAACTCGTAGCGAGTCATGTGCGAAATCCATCAGCTGACTTTCAACAAGTCAACTGCGCAACATACCTAAGCCAATCATAATCCAAATAACAAGTCATGTACGCAACTTGCGTCACATGAGTGAAACCCATGACTCGTAATGTGAGTCATGTGCGAAAGTTCATAAATCATATGACCACAATCATAGTCATGTGAAATACATCAACCAATAACATTATAACAATAACATCGCGAGTGCGAGTTATGTGAAACAAATCACAAACCTATGACGCATAACCATGCGTCATGTGAAACCATATTCCTTGCTTAGTCAGGTTTGTGACAGAAGAGTACGGAGGATACTCCAACACCAGCTGTTAATGGCTCTTCACAAAGGCTTTCTTCACAAGACCAGGCAGCACAATTACATTCAAGCCATATCATGGTCCATTTATCACACTTCTCACCCTATGATGCTGAAGAGGAACTAACTTTGCTGTCCCATTCTGAACGTAGTGTGGTTAATCTGAACTTTCTGGTATTTGATATCAAGACCACTATCACACTATCAACAAAAAGCAATTCATTGCATGATAAGGAGAGAATAATCTTTGAGAAAGCTACGAATATAGTCCGATATCACATATAATTTGTTGATCCCTTTGTAATGCCTTCCGAAAACGATACACTCCTGGAAGGCTATTAGGTAAAGGTAGCAATAAAGGTAGGTTGGGGACATATGATAACAGGAAAGCTGGCAATAAGTTTCATAAGTTGACAAAAAATGTCTCATTTGGGACTCAGGGCAGCAAATTCGGTACATTTAGTTAAAATCTCTGCAGTCTAGTGGTTGATTACATCTAGTTTCAGAGACCAAAAATACAATCGAGGACCTTTATGACTTCTCACATAAATCATGGACCCAATTAAAGAGCAGGAGGTCTATTTGCTCAAAAAGGATCAGTTTATGTGCCATTCAAGTAAATTAGATGTTAGGAAACTCAGATCATCCCCAATGGGAGGGCAAGGTTTACACGAACTGGAATGTGGTTGGAGCTTCCCTGTGCCCAAGTGTTAGGCACATTGGAAGCCCATTTATGAAATACTGAAATCCAGAGCAGAGACCTCCGAGCGCACAGACCTCTGCGCACAGACCTCAAAAATACGACCATCATACCCGTGCGGCCCCGACGTTTGAACACTATATTCATTACAAGACCAGTGGTAGTTGCACATTCACTCAGGAATTCCCCTCAAGGAACCCCTTGCAATAACACAATATACGTCGCAGCCGTCCCTCCAACCGGATGCTGTTCCCAGGATATATGAGAAGAGAACCTAGCGAAAATTATGCAAGTGGTTCGGACCAAATTGGCCGACGTCGCATAAAGTTATCGGTATTCAAAGAGAAGAGAGCTGAGGGAAACAAAAGAGTGGACGCTTGAGTGAAATCTTCCTATGAGAAAATTAGACACTAGTACGCATAATGGAGACCAACAGTCCCACTCAGAGCCAGTCAGTAAGAGAGAGGCATTGCGCGCAATTAGCTATAGGTGTGATTGCGAGCAAAAAGTCATCCCAAAACCTGACCCCTATGTAGTCTAAGAACTCGTACGCGTTGAATGGTCTGACGACCAAGGAGTTGGCCACTTCTTACATGGCTCAGCGAAGAAAGTCACAGCACTAGCACCTGCTGGGCTGCGAAAACTTTGCACACCTATCATTGAAGGGAATGACACACCCTCAAGATTAAATGAATAGTGTATATTTTCATAATACTAAGCAAGTAGTTGAGCAGTTTTCAGGGTCAGAGAGTGTTCGCACTTTTTAGTTTGTAGTTATTAGTTAACCCACGAACACTCAGACGCAGAATATAAAAATCGAAGTACCTCCCTTGCTATAAGAAATCATAAAGCACCGGAGAACAGATCTTATCAATATAGAAAGTTATCACACAACAAATCTTTATCTCACTTGATCATCTTTTTATTACATCAATTACTTCTCACGAGAGAGAGTTACCCATGAGCCTTCTTAGACAAATCTCCAAATACATGTACCCAGGCTTAGTCCGATATTATAGTCCCACCATCTGCTGCCCCTAACCCCAAGGTAGCAAAACTCTTTTTTCACAAGTAGTACCCGGATACAAAAATGCAGTGGAGGACCGATTAACCTTTTCTTAATCGCATTAATGACTTCCTGATATGCCTTACTACGACATGTATGTATCATGCTCTGAAAGCCTAGAGTTCAGGATCGTTTGTTCAACCTGCAGATTTCTCAGTTGTGACAGCACAAAGTTAGTATTGATTATTTTTAAAGGTCCAAATCTGTAATTGTAAAGCCTCTGGTTCTAACCAGCAAATTTTAGATGTTTATCTTCGACAGCATGCTACCTGCAAGTGGCAAGGACTACTATCACTAGGGAAAAAGAAACTTGTTGATAATACAAAAACAGATATTAAGAAAATGCTGCGAGAGAGTGGGTATATTCAGTACCAGGAGCCTCACGCCCCACAGGAGGACAATGAAGCCATAGAATATCTGAATCTGGAGGTTTCAGGGGATATTGAAAGGAAGGTAGAGGAAGATAATTCAAATCCTGAAGTGGGAGAAGCAGTTGGAGCTCCCAAACAGGGATTTAGTAATGCCAAGTAACGTCCTATTTGGTACGAAAATATTCTGTTTAAATAAAATAAAAAATTAAATGAAGTATTTATTTATTATCAATATACCACTTAGAGTTAAACTTCAATCCAGTTTGTAAAACAAAACATCTGGAGAATGTATGGTAAAGCCTGGCAAAGGGCCCTAAGAGCCATGAAGAGAGCTGGAGTAGAACCAAACAGCAAAAGAATGCCTGAGCGTAATAGCCTTGCGCCAAAGGGTATATGGAAACTGAATAAGGTTATTAAAAAGCCAAGGGTCAAGCCTTCTTAGTACAGAATAGGGAGGGGGAGGAGTGGACAAGAACACACATCATCAGCTAATAGACTTTCTACGGTACGAAAGAGACGAATATCGTTAACTTAGGTAGTACATACACAAAGGAAGAATTGGTGTCGAATTGGGTCTAGAGGTAATGGTGACAAAGAAGGGAAGAAATAGGCGAATGTAAAGAAAAGCAGGAGAACTACAGGAAAAGGTGAATTTGGGCCATTCAGAGGCGCAAAGGGTTGGTGAATAGGAGATTCAGAGCAGAGAATGTTGGATCAACGAAGGCAACGCTGCGTTTGGGCAGCTGGGAAGCATGATTGAGCTGTGGGCCAAAAGTCCATAACGGAACAATTCATGGCCCAGGTGTGAGAGGTAAGGCCGGATAACAGTACGGAGAAAGAATAAAAGTATTAATAAGCTGTGGAATATTGCGTTAGAGCTGTTTGAAAGTATGATTGAGTTGTGGGGCAGAAATTCATAACGGAATAATAGCAGGCCCAAGAGGTTAAAGCCGGATAAATTACACTGAAAATGTTAAAGCCAAAATGAACCGTGCAATGTCTCAAATAGGACCAAGAGCGTTCAGATGCCGTTCCATGGCAACGAAATTACCAGCGAAAAAAGGAAGACCACAATAACTCAGATATTATCCAGAGATATGTGGCATGAACGAGAGATACCACAACTTGAGTTTTATAATTTGGCCTCTGATCCCTCATATCTCTCATGAGGTATAGGGGGATAATGTGAACTTTTGCTGATGTCTATAAGAATACAAGATATTCTATAATGTTGCCCAGAGTTTTTGTCTATACCAAATGCCTCATAGGATATGAGAGGTATAGGGCTCACAGGTAATACCACCTAATACATGAATCAAAGTGTTATATATATAAGGTAGATATTTTTTGCTAATGTCCATCTTCTCAGCCTCAATCTCCCTAGCCACACCCGTCACAACGCCTCTATTAGGGGTAGCCAATAGTGCAACTGTGATATCGAGCGAAGCCTGAATATGTATATATGGAGATTTGTCCATGAAGGCTCATGGGTAACTATCTCTCATGAGAAGTAATGCTTGTGATAAAAAGATAATCAAATGAGGGCAAGATTTTATAGTTTGATAACTTTTTATATTGATAAGATCTCTTCTCCGATACTTAATGATTCTTACAGCAAGTGAGGCACTTCGATATTTATATTCGGCCTCTGAATATTCGCGGACTAACTAATAACTACTAACTAAAAAGTGCGAACACTTGCTGACCCTGACTACTGCACGATCACCCGTTTAGCATTATGAAGATATACAGTATTCTTCTTACCGTAAGTGTGTGTCATTCACTTCAAAGATACGTGTGCAGAGTTCTCACAGCCTAACTGGTGCTAGCGTTGTAACATTCTTCTCCGAATCCTGCAAGAAGTGGCCAACTCCTTGGTCATCAAACCATTCAATGCGTGTGAGTTCTTAGGCTGTATACGCATCAGGTTTTGGGATGACTTTTGCTCACAATCGCATCTATAGCTAATTGCACGCAATGCCTCTCCCTTACTGACTGGTTCTGAGTGGGACCGTTGGTCTCCATTATGCGTGCTGGCGTCTAATTCCCTTGTAGAGGGATTTTGCTCTAGCATTCACTCTTCTCTTTCCCTCAGCTCTCTTAACTTTGAAGGCCTATAACTTTATGCAACATCGACCAATTCAGTCCGAACTACTTGGATAATTTTCACTAGGTTCTCTTCTCATATATCCTGCGAATAGCATCTAGTCGGATGGATGGCTGCCACGTATATGGTGTTATTGCAAGTGGTCCCTGGAGGGGAATTCCTGAGTGCGAGTGCAACTACCATAGGTGCTACAGTTAATGTAGTGTTCCAACATTGGGGCCGCAGGGGTATGGTAGCCGTATTTTTGAGGTCTGTGCGCAGGAGTCTGTGCACTCTGGAGGTCTGTGCACTAGGTTCCAGTACTTGTATACATAGGCTTCCAATGTGTCTAACAGTCTCTTAATTCCTCTATTCCAGCCATAGCCTCAGTCAGCCATATGCAACTTGCAACATATGACACTCCATCAGCCTCTGCCACAGCTTCTACCACCTCCTCTTTCTCACCTTTTTCCTCTCTCCCCTTAACTCCCTTTCCTTTCCCTGTCTATTCCCTTTATTTAACCTATTAGATAATACCAATATATGATGCCGGAGTCTAGAAACCTCTTTCTTCAACTTCTAGATACAACAAAAAGCTGCACCCAATACTAAGCCATTGCTAGCAACCTTAGTTGCCAAGAACAAAGTCCTCTGAGTATTAACTATTGCAAACTGATAAATTACCAATAGACCAGAATGTGTAAAAGCTTTAGAAGATAAAAGAACAGATAAAAGAGATGGATTTTTCTCTTAAACCTTGATAGATTTTAATCACCTTCATGAAGAAAATTAAAGACTTGAAACTATTATGAGATAAATTCCAATGACACTATATGTCATAATATAAAATATGACATCTCACAGGTATTGTTATTTATCTCACTCAAGGTGTAAGAGAGATCAAGCGTGTACGAAAACATCTCCCCTTGCACTTGCATTTTTTAAATACTTGTCTATTTATAATTTCTTTTTTAGTATTAAATTTTATTCAAGTTGTTTTCTATCACTTAAGCTCTTGAGACATTCAGTCCAGATTTGAATGTCCAGCACTAACCCATTTGGGCAACTAGGAGGGAGACTACGCAGACTTCTTTGCTTCCATCGTGGCCATACTGAGGAGTACAGATTTTGAGGTGTTCTGAGCACTACACGAATTTCAGATCCTAAGGTTTTCCTATCACGATTACTCAAATAAGTTAGTGCTGTACATTCCAATCTGGACTGAATGTCTCGACAGCTTAAGGGATAGAGGTACAGGCCATAAGTTTTGGATATTTTACAATCAGGGGGTATGGACTTGAATTAGGTAACCATTATACCCAATTCGCTGTCCCCATACCCAATTTGCTGCCTTGGCCCCTGCTAGCGTAACACCCCTTGCTAGTAAAATATCCAAAACTTATGGCCTGTACCTCCGTATATTCATAATTTTTTTTCTTTCTACAAATCGTTCATCTCATTAGGCTTGTTTATTTTCTCTGTTCTAGTTCATTAACTTTTTTTTTCCAGCCCCTGTTTTTGACTGAATTATTTTAGCCCTGTTGGTAGGAAACTTGGCTCAGGGTGTAGACGCCTGGGAGTTGTGTGGGAAATTGCAAACCATCCCTCTCCGCTGAAGCGACAACCCCCAATAGCCATCGACTCCAGGATTTCCTGTACCGTTGGTGGGGTAGAGGTGGGCCTTAAACTAACCCCACATCTATAGCTCTCTCGTATCTTCCAATATCCTTTGCGCGCACTTTTGACTACTGTATTAGATAAATATTACACATTCACAATCATCATCGCCACACCTTTTTCTTCTCCCCCTAATACCTTAACATTTATTTGTTTTTGAAAGAATTATTGTTTGTATGTCATTGACGCGATACCAGATAATACTATCGTCCCCTTCACTTAACAAGTGGTCTGCCAAGAAAGGTATGTATGCAGACTTTTCTGTGTGGTTATCGATTGATTTACTTACACTTCCGCATCAGGGTTTTCGCAAAAACTCTAAATCGTAAAAAGGTTACAAAAACGGGAGAAAGAAGAAGAAAAAAAGAAAACAAACGGGAATTCGCTGCTCAAATCTGGTCGCCCCGGGACCTGTCTGGTAAATTCTGGGGAGGGTCCAACCCAACCTCAACCGGAGCCCCAAACCACCTCTCTCCCTTCCCTCCTCTACCTAAGTTATAATATTATCATTGCTGCCTATCTAACTTATCTACCAACATCTCTATCAAACCCCTCTCTCTCTTCATCACGCCTTTTCCCTACCATCACTTCACACTTTCAACTTGAAAGGCATCGAGAATTTTCGTCCCTAAAGAGGGATCCTTTGGATTTCACCTTGTGCCTATACAGCTGTGTCAATGGCTAAACGCAGAGGAAATGGTCCTGCTGGTAATGGGCACAGAAATAGACCACGCCAATCTAATGCTTCCTCTAGCTCTGGGTCTGCCGCGGGGAGCCCCTCGACACCTTCCTCTGTCCGTGATTCACGAATGGCTTCTCTGACGCCAATCCAAGGCACACCCGCTCATGAAGTCGAATCTACGGATAGTGGTAATCGTGGTTCCGTTTCCGATAATGGCTCTGCGGAAGGTTGGCAGACCGCTCCTGGTCCTAAAACTGCTACTCGGCGCAAGTTTCTTCCAAAAAATGGGGGCGGACCTCTACGCAGAGACAAGCACGAGCTTCCGGCATTGAAAATTGAAGGTGCTCCTGACGACGATGACGACGAGGAGGAAGATGGTGTTTCCTGGGGCCCTACCACTGGGGGTGGGGCACCGACCCAGACTAAAGGTGTTGCAAAGAACCCACTTGTGTTTATGTAATATCAGACCCGCCCTTGTTTACAATTTGGAATTATTCTAATGCATTATTTACACAGGTTTGAGACGGAGAGCACTGAAAACTCCCCTGATGCGTGGCGGCGCTGTCCAGAAGTTCCTTCAATCACTGAATTGCTCCGCGAACGGGTCGAACTTCCAATCAATGTGATTGACGGCCCATACAGTTCTGTGGACGACTACTTAGAAGCGCATTATGAGCTCTTGAAGGAGGACGCATTTGCCGGACTCAGAGAAGCTGTGTGCCATATGAGGCAATATCCGGACGCAGAAGATACCAATGACCTTGCTGTCTATGATCACGTTAGTCATTCCTTTATGCGATGTTTGCCCTATAACATTGAGCCTACCATTAACCTCTATTTATTCATTTATTTCTCTTTTTAAAGGTTCGCATATTAGGCTTGACATTTGCTCCAATGGGCGTCTGCTGCAAAGTGTCTTTCTCCCTTAATCGTGCGGGTAAGAGGGTTCGTTGGGAGAATTCTAAGCGTCTTCTTCCCGGATCTTTGGTCTGCCTTTCGAATGACAATTTCAAAACTTTAAAACTAGCAACAGTTGCAGCACGGCCAATGGCCGGACTGGAATTACCAATGCCCGAGGTGGATCTTTTGTTTAGCGAGGGAGAAATTGAGTTCGATTCTACAGAAACCTTTATTATGGTTGAATCGAGGCAAGGATACTTCGAAGCGTATAAATGGACTCTGAAGGCATTACAGAGAATGAATGAAAACAAGTAAGTTTTATAAATATTTTCTCGCATTTTTATTTTAATTGTTGAGTCCGTGCTGATGCTCGGGCTTACTGTAGTTTTTTGCTTCATGAGCACATATGTTTTTTGGATCAGGACATGCCTCCTCCGGACTATCTAGAGAAGTCACCAACACTTAACCTATCATCGCTTTTTCCAGATGTTCGTGATAGGGAATCACTTGAAGAAGTCGACGTACTGCGAGGCTGGCCTACGGCAGTCCATAGCACGATGGATAAGACGCAACAGCAGGCTCTAAAGACTATCCTAACAAATAGAGTTGCAATTGTTCAAGGCCCCCCTGGGACTGGGAAAACTTGGGTTAGTGTAGTAGCCCTAAAAGCTATGATTAAGAATATGGACCGCAACGATCCCCCAATTGTTATCGCCTGTCAGACTAATCATGCGCTGGGTGAGATCCTGTAAACATGTCAAGGATTAGAGAAATTTTTTGCTAACGACATATACAGACCAATTGCTGGGCAAGATTCTTGAATTCGAGGATAATGTGGTAAGATTGGGTGGGCGCACCCAGGATCGTGGAAAGATTAAAGAACGCACTATTTATGAGCTCGCGATGCGTATGAAGAAACAGATAATAGGCTCAAAGCTTGGTTTAGCCCGGGCACAAAAGGAGCAACTCACTCAAAAAATGATTGATTTGCTTGAAACTCTTCAGCCTGAGCTTCTCACACCAGAAACCCTACGCCAATACGGAGCGATAACTGAAGGACAGGAAGCCAGTTTCTACAGTAATAGGGCGGGTTGGATTACCTATGAGGATGACGAGCAACCTACTGGAGTAATGTCTGATTGGCTTGGGGATTCATTTACACATATAATAGTTGCAGCTAATCTATCCGATGAGTACGAAGAAGCCGATATCGAATATGAGGCATTGAAGGAAATGGAAGCCGAATTCCAGACTACTCTTCAGGCTGATGAATTCGATGATTCTCTTAAAGGGCGTTGGATACCATTGGCTCATAAGTACCGTGTTCAAATTCCATTTATGCCTAGCGAGGATGAGATTCGGCGAGCAATGAAGTCGAAAAACGTCTGGGATATTAGTGATCACGTTAGGCCGGCAATGTATCAGCGTCTTAAGTCGAAGGTTATAGCAGGGATCCGGAGGAAATTCGATGAGTACAACTTCACGTACCAGAAGCTTGTTAGGGACCTAAAGGTTGCTAGGCTAGAAAAATATGCCTACATTTTAGGATCAGCTAAACTGGTCGGATTAACCACAACAGGTCTTAGTAAAAACAGAAGTCTGCTGGCAGCTATACAGCCTAGAGTATTGTTAATAGAGGAGGCGGCCGAGACCCTGGAAGGTCTTGTGACGGCCGGGTGTTTGCCCAGCATTGAACACCTAATCTTAGTCGGAGACCATAAGCAGCTGAGGGGGCATTGTTCGGTCTCTGAACTTGCGGGGGCGCCATTCAACTTAGAGATATCAATGTTTGAACGGCTCGTCAATAATGGGCTGCCCTTCGATATGCTCCAAGAGCAGAGACGTAAGTTCAGTGCTTGCGCCTCCACTCGTACACCTGCTAACATGCTGTGGTCTAGGCATGAGACCAGAGATCCGTGAGATATTAACGCCGATTTGTAAGTTCAAGATCTCACATGTTAAAAGACTTAGGAGCTAATGTGAAGTGCAGATCAAGACTTACTTAAAGACCACAGTTGCGTTCTGGGCCGGCCGGGTATTCCGGGAATGGGTGATACTCATGTTAGTTTTTCTAGTTCTCCCCATCCCGCAACCCAAATCTAATCAGCCCTAGGTATTCTGGTACTCTCATATGAACCCGGATCAAATGGATAACGGAACGTCACGTATCAATACCGAAGAAGCGGCTATGATAGTTGGTTTTATCGAGCATCTCGTACTAAATAAAACGGACCCCGAGAAAATTACCGTTCTCACCTTCTATGGTGGGCAGAAGCATGAGATTATCAAGCGTGTTCGAAGGAATAACAACCTGAAGGCCTGCGAGCTTAGAATTACTACTGTGGATAGCTATCAAGGAGAAGAAAATGATGTTATAATTTTGAGCTTGGTGCGGAGCAATCCTCAGGGGAGTGTGGGGTTTTTGAACGTCTGTATCCTTACTCTTTTACGGGGCTTATACTGCACCAGTCGTATACTGACTAGGCCTTGTAGGTCCAAAACCGTATTTGTGTTGCTCTATCTCGCGCAAGGCTTGGGTTATACATCTTTGGGGATGCACAAATGATCACTAGAGCAGACAAGACCTGGTGGGAGATTGGCAAGATCCTCAATACACCCCCAAGTCGGATTGGCTTTGCAATGCCAATTGTTTGCCAGAAGCATGGCAAACTTGAATTTATCAAGGGTATCATTTCTCTACTCTTCCTTTAATCACTTCAACTCTTTGCTGATTGCGAATCTAGAGAGCCAGGACTGGGTTGATATCGTTGGGGGATGTTACCAATGGTGCAAAGAAACATTGCCTTGCTCGCATGTCTGTCGCTTCAGATGTCATCCGTAAGTGAACTCGATCAATACCATTCGGAAACCAGTATATCTGACATTGGGCAGATTCGATCACAAAGATATCCGATGCCTAGATTCATGCCTTAAGCGCCTTGTATGTGGTCATCAATGCCAAGGGGATTGCTACAAACCTTGCCACTGCCTAAAGTGCGATGAGAAACAAGTACTTTCCGACGATGCCTCAAACTCCATAGCATCGACCCGTTCTGAAAGCGCCCCAGGCTCTCTTACCCCGATTCAATCCACCACCTCCTCTTCCCTTATCGACACGAGCTTAGGACACGACAGCGCGTGGAACTATCAGGACATACGTAATGAGGGACTTCACGCAGGGCCAAGATCAGCAATCGCCCAGAGAGACAAGGCAGAATCAGATGTCTCCTCTTCGGGCAAGAATCAGAAGTCTGTTGATACTCACTCCTCAGGTCAACCTATCGCTGTGAACGCCCAAAGGTCCCTTGGATCCCGAGGCGGAAACGTCTTGCCCAAGCCAGCCGCAACTATTATAGCGGGGGGGGACGGGACCCCAGTCACCCAGCCAGCCAGCTCAATAATGGAAGTCAGGGGTCCAATAACCGAGAGAAGAATAATTGGTGGACGTGACCCAATGACCACCCAAGGTCCCACTCCCGCCCAGCAAAGCCCCTCCTCTAGAGCCAGTCCAAGGCGCCCTCAAGGCCCAGGGGCAGGGCGGGGTTTCTTCAATACGGGCCCTTCGGGGCCCTCTTATGCTAAATCTGTCGGTAGAGGAAGGCAGCAAAACGGGGGCCCCAGTTCCGGCGCCCAACAGTCAACAACCTGGAGCTCCGTGGCCGGTAAGCCCCAGCCCCAAACAAGCAAGCTCCCAGATAGTGGGGCAAACCGCTACGGTGGAGGCTACACTCGCCGCTAATTCTCCTTCCTCTCGAAAAGACCACTAGACATAAAACCTTCACCGGATATCAACTCCCTCCTCTTTTGCTTTTCTTAATTGCCTCGCTTGATCCATTGATTGATCTTGAGGGCTTCCTTCTTCTCCTTCATTTGTATAGTTTTTTGCCGAGAGTCTTGTTGCATCTTTTCCGTCTCTCTCCTTTGAAAAATTATATCCTGATAGTTAGTGTCTCCGGTCAACCAGTCACCATTTTTAAATCATGCGCTTAGCCCTTTTTTTCTCCCCTTTTCTACTGCCCTTGTTAGTGAAAATGCTGTTATTGGTTATTTGCCTGAGTTCATTTTTGAGTGAATGAATGAACGAGTGGTTATGGATGTACAGGTTTGCTCGACTGTGGCGTATTGAATGCTACTGCAGAGGCAGGTACTATACATTAAGAAGGCAAAATTTCTCTTTGTAGGAGTTAAGGATAATTAAGTAGTAACTTAAGCGCTATCATACCAGACAAAACTCTCTGCCACAGGACATTGCTACCGTAACCTGCCTAGCA
>QOVD01003963.1:0-18682 GCA_003521225.1 Tuber microsphaerosporum | reverse complement strand
CCAGGATCGCCCCCCAGGCGTCCTAGGTTCACACGTTTTTCCGCCGGTAACCTTCTAGAAGGCGTCTCGGACACCCGTGCCAGGGCCTTGATGATTTGCAATGCCCCTGTTCTTTCTCAGCGTTTACTTTACGTTTAGCTTTTATTTTTGTTTGCTTAGCTAGTAGCTGGTGATTTTACTTTGTTTTTGTTAAATGTTTTCAAATGCGTGTGGATTCGACGCGATGGAGAATTAGTTTTGTTTTTGGTTTTGTTTGTTTTGTTTTTGTTGTGTGTTTGTGGGTTTTGTTTTGGCCATATCTGATGATGCATGCTATTTCTTGTACCTTAAAACAACGAATATATGATATAAAAAAAAAAAAAAAAAAAAAAAAAAACTGACAAGTGGTTGGTCACGAACGATCTCGTCTCCACCTCCGGCGATTCAAATTTCAACACCATGGAATATCATCGTCAACTCCATCCCTTCCTTCTCCTCTCCGTTGATGGCCTCATTGCCTAGGAGGGTGATGACACTACCTTTTTCTTCTTTTATTATGGTCTCGCCTTGAGAAAGCGTCTTCCTAGAAGTTGTTTGAAGGCCTCTCTCATCCTCCCCCTCGTTGGGGAAAGCTTCGGTCAGTAACTTCGCGGTACTCGCTATTGTTCTCTCCGTCCGAAATCTCTCGAGCATGGCCTGTTTGTCGGTTATTTCTAGCGAGTTGTTTGCCCTCCACCCCCTCCCATCGTCCCATCGTCTCGTCCAGCGGCTCGGTTACAGCCACCCCCCTTTGTTCCTCCCTCGCCTCCGCTTACACGGTCGGCTTGGGTCACTCTCTCGGCTGGCATCCTCTCTGCCTGGTGGCTCCAATCGCCTCCGTGGCTGCCCACGGTCGCATGCCTCGGTTACGACTGTTGATGGTATTCCACTGCCTCCTTGAACGACTTTCAGCCTTGGTACGATGTAATATTTGCTGGCTTCTTTCGTGTTATGATTGCCCCTCGGTTCCGCCACAAGGGTGATGGCCGGCCCCCTTCTGTCATCGTTAGTGTAGTATCTACTCTATGTCTCGGTTGGCTTTTCCTTCTCATGGGTTTTCCTGTTTGTCTTTGCTTTCATTTTGTATTGGTTAGACGTTACTCTTCTTGTTTTGCTGCGAAGGCAGTGTTCTTTTTGTCAGTGGGTGGGAGTTTATGGCAAGTGGTTTTCCTGTTGTTTCCTGCCTTTAGGGTTTTGAGGATTTACTTTGTCGTCCGCTTCGGCCAGCCGATGTTGTTTTTTTTCTTGTCTGCGGGATGGTGCGGTTGGGCCCACACCAGAGGGTCTTGGGATGATGGCTTTTTCCACTAGTGCCATGTTGGATTGTGGGGGTTTTTTCTGCCATATCTGATGATGCATGTAGTTTTTGTTCCCTGGTAGTTGTAAAACAAATATACTTGATATAAAAACAAAAAAAGAAAAAAAAGAAAAAAAAAAGAAAAAACTGACAAGTAGTTGGTCACGAACAATCTCCTCTACACCTCCGGCGATTGAAATCTCAACACCATGAGAAATCATCGTCAACTCCATCCACCTCCCTCTCCCCCCTCTGATGGCCTCGCTGCCTAGGGGGTGACGACACTACCTTCTCCCTCTTTTATTATGGCCTCGCCTTGAGAAAGTGTTGTCCTAGAAGTTGTTTGAAGGGTCTTCTCACCCACCCCCTCGTCCCACGGTCGCAAGCCTCGCTTAGCTATCGTCCCGGTCGGCTTTACTCGTTTCTACGTTTACAGTCGGCGTTACCGTGTCCGGACCTTGGTGAAAGTACGCACTTGGTTCTATGGCTCGTCCCTCGTTGGGGAAAGCTTTGGTCAGTAACTTCGTGGTACCCACTATCGTTCTCTCGGTTCGAAATCGCTCGAGCATGGCCTGTTTGTCGGTTGTTTCTAGCGAGTTGTTTGCCTTCCACCCCCTCTCCTCGCCTTGTCGTTTCGTCCTGTGGTCCGGTTACAACCACCCCCTTGTTTCTCCCTCGCCCTCGCTTACACGGTCGGCTTGGATCATTCTCTCGGCTGGCATCCTCTCTGCCTGGTGGCTCCACTCACCCCCGAGACTGCCCATGGTCGCAGTCCTCGGTTACCACTGTTCATGGTATTGCACTGCCTCCTTGAACGACGTTCAGCCTTGGCACGATGTAATTGCTTTCCAGTCTCTTTCGTGTTATGATTGCCACTGGTTCAAATAGGGTGATGGCTAGCCCCTTTCTGGGATCGTTAGTGTAGTGTTTACTCTATGTCTTGGTTGGGTTTTCTTTATTATGGGTTCCCCTTGTTTGTCTTTCCTTTCATTTGTATTGGTCAGACATTTCATTCCTTGTTTTGCTGCCCAAGCAGTGTTCTTTTTGTCAGGGGGTAGGAGTTTATGGCAAGTGGTTTTCCTGTTGTTTCCTGCTTGTAGGATTTTGGGGATTTACTTTGTCTTCCGCTTCGGCCAGCCGATGTTGTTTTTCTCTCTTGTCTGCGAGATCGTGCGGTTGGGCCCACACCACAGGGTCTTGGGATGATGGCTTTTTCCACTCGTGCCAGGTTGGATCGCGTGGTTTTTTTCAGCCATATCTGATGATGTATGCGGTTTTTGTACCTCGGTAGTTGTAAAACAAATACACTTGATATAAAAAATAAAAATAAAAAAAAAAAACAAAAAAAACCGACCAGTAGTTGGTTCCACGAACTCTCTCCTCTCCACCTCCGGCCATTGAAATCTCAACACCATGAGAAATCATGTTCAACTCCTTTCACGAAAGCCCGTTCCTCTATTGGCCTTCTAGGCCTTGGACGGCTCCCTACCCACCCCCTTCGGCCCTTATCATGATCTCGCCCTGAGCAAGCGTGTTTCTAGGGGACGTTTGCGTGGTCCTCCATCTCATTCTTCTTCATACCCTCCCCGTCGTTGCTTCGCCTCGCTTAGCGACTTCACACGGTCGGCAACCCTCCTTTCTTCATTTACGGTCAGCGTTACGGTGTCCGGACTCTGGTGAGAGTACCTTTTCACCTCAAGAGCTCGACCCTTGATGGGGAAAGCTTCGGTCAGTAACATCTTGGTTCCCGCTTTCGCGTCGTTATCGAACATCGCTCGGCTTTGGCCTGTTTGTTGCTTGTTTCTAGCGAGTTGGCTACCCCTCCGTCGATCCTCTTCCGATCCTCGTCCAGTGGCTCTGTTACAGCTATCACTCCTTAACGGTCGGCTTCCCACCAAGCGACCTCCCACCCACCTCCCGCCCTTCGCAGCTTACCGGGGCACCTCTCAGTTTCGGTTGGTAGTCGTAATGCACTGCCTCGGTTATCGGTTTACGTTCCTTTGGTTGAGATTTAATGCTCTGCTCGGTTGGACATCTCTGGCCACAGCGGACCCCCTCGGCTATCAACGCCTTTGGTTTTCTCTACGTTCGCTATAGGGATATTAATTTGGTTTCTTTTGTTTTGGCTGGCGGAACGTTTGGCGTCGGTGGAAGCTGTGCAGGTTGCTGGTTTTCCTGTTGTCTCCTGCTTGTCTTTGAGGAGTAATTTTGTATTTCTTGAGGGCAAGATCGTGCGGTTGGTCCCAGACCATAGGGACTTGGGGCGATGGCTTTTTCCAGTGTTTTCGGCGGGGTTGGGGCTTTTCTTTACCATAGCTAGCGCTGCACGTAGTCTTTGAGCCTTGTAGTTGAAAATCAAAGCACCTGATATAAAAAAAAGAAAAAAGAAAAAAAAGAAAAAAAGAAAAAAAGAAACGACAAGTAGTTGGTTCCTCACGCAACCATCTAAGTACTTTCTTATACTATCAATACAAGTTATCTTGACTATCACGGTTCCCGGCGAATAAGAGAACTGTCTCTTAGTACGTTCCCAACTACACGATAGGAGCAAGAGTCTTCGGCTATCAGAAGTAGTGTACGACAATAAGGAAGTTGTTACCTGCTGCAAGTATCGCCCGGAGGGAAGGATCGTTACATTTGCTTACAATAACCATATATTAAATTCAATTTATCCTTACAACTAATATCTCAATGCCACAGATACGACCTACCGCCGACATATCACGTCAAGCCCAGAGGGAGAGGGGTGTCCAAGCAGGATGTATCCGGAAAAGGAAATCACAAGAGCCTCTAGCTCACAGGCCCTCCTCGATCTCACAGCCTAACAGTATGCTTTCCCAGCGTAGAACATCCGCACCAGGCCCACAGCCAATTTCAAGCAGCTTCCGGTAGGACAGACTAGTCATCACCTGCCCGGATGACAGGGTCCAGCAGAGGACAGTATGGATTCACAGGATGGAGAATATAACAACAATGGCTCTAGTGAGGAGAGCATGGAGGAGAAAATTGGATCAGACGAGGAGGATGAACTAGGTGATTATGGGGCACAGAGACCCATAACAACAGAGAATGAGTTTGTTGAATCACTACCCTCTATACTTGCTCTCTCAGCCACACCTACGGACATACCGATTGGATTGCCTGGACGGAAACCACCTGCCCCACAAGTGAGCAGGACTCGTTTCACGGTTCGCTATAGTAGCTGGTGTTGAGATTCCACGCCGGCCTGATCAAATATTATCCCAACACCAGCAGGCCCCTTCCGGGCCACAGTAAGTGATGCAAAGCCCTCAAGTTCCCAGTTGACCAGAAACAGACGAAATATTGCTTTTGGGATTGAGCTCTGAATTCAGTGCACGACAAAGGAGCTAATGTGGGATTGGATACTGTTTCTTCATGTATTCCCGGATCCAATCAGACAGACAGACCAGATTCATCTATTCTGAAGCGATACACGGCATAAATTGGACTTGGTGGACTTTCTGGACGCTACCAAACATTCGCGTAATCAGGTTAGTCTCCTAGAAATACTCTACCCTTATGTAGTAAGCAGGAATGAATACTGGATCCAGTGGACTCTGGTGGAACAGATACGGGATAAGCACAGTTCCAGCAGATCTCAGTATCTACATTGTGCAAAGAAGGTGGTGTCAGCGCTCTAGAAACATGACACCGAGGACCAGGCAGCCTGTGCATGAAGGGTACAACATTTTCTCAAGGAGGATCGCTTTAATTGTAGCCCGATAGGTTATGAGGTACCTTTTACTGCTTCGTTTTTCCTGATGATTTCAGTCTACAGTGTACCTGAAGGAGTAAACAGGATTTTCAACTTCGGTTCCTTGAACCACAGATCCCAGATCTGATATTCGCACAGTTTTATAGCGGTAAGAACTGGAGAGCCAGAATAGATCGTTAGTATCTGGAGAAGATAAATGGCCCCTTCCTGTGTCTGAATACGGCCATATTATGCCATTCGCTGCGCTGCTGCCAGAATAGGGTCTTTACCGATAACATCAGCAAAAAGACAATTTACGTCCGGCGAACTGTATGTGCGCCCGGACACATGACGTCCGCCTCGCTCGCCACAGATGCCTGGTACATCCAGATTCTTGTTTTCTTACCCAATTGCACCTACTGTCTTGCAACCTCAATTTCCTTTCTCCAAACACTCCATAGGCTCTGCTCCAGCCGCCCCCCACCTAGATACCTCTCCCCCCTGCCCTATTCTTCCCAGCATGTCCGGCGGCCCTTGCCCGGCATGCCCACCCCCCCATTCTTTGTCCCTGATCCTGCAGTCGGGTGCCGACTAGATTCACCAACTGGCCTCCAAACACTTCACGTTAATCCAAGTGCCCGGCATGAAGAAGCCGAACACAGGAGGGCTCCTGGACTCTAAAGTCCGACTCCAGGATCCCCCACTGTGTTCGTATTCTTCATGCCGGGGATCGTTATTTTTCCGTCCTACTGTGTCCGCTGATCTCGGGCTGATACCCACCGTTTTTCAGATTCTAACCAATCCTCTGCCGCCAATCTCCGACAAAAGGCAGTTGACGTCTGGCAATTCAGACTCGCCCCGGACGCCTGGTGCATCCTAATTCTCGTTTTAATACCCAATCGCGCCCACTACCTTGCAACGCCAATTTCTTTTCTCCAAACACTCCATAAGCTGTGCTCCAGACACCCCCTCACCTACATAACTCTCCCACCTGCCGTCTTCTTTCTATCACACCTGGCGGCCCCTTCAAGCCCACCCCCCATTCTTTATCACTGATCCTGCTATCGCGCGCCGAATAGATTCACCCGCTGGCCTCCCGATAATTCACGTTCATCCCTGTCCCCGGCATGAAGAAGCCAAACACACGGGGGCTCCTGGACTCTGAATTCTGACTCCAGGATCCCCCACTGTGTTCGTATTCTTCATGCCGGAGACCTGTATTTTTCCGTCCGACTGCACCCGTGGGCTGATCCCCACCATTTTTAGATTACCAACCCATCCTCCGCCGCTTCTCCCAAACAGTGTTCTCTCTATCCGGATCAGGGCTGGCTTGTCCGTTGAATGTATAGTTCTTTGTTTTTAATATTTTAGGTTTCTATTTCTATCTTCTGACTAAATATATTGATCGAAAGTTTCAATAAATGTCTTTAATTGTCCGCAGATCAATCCGGTGATTTACTAGCGATTGCCTATTCCCATAAGGAACCACATGTGCCTGCCCAACCACGACTCCAATATTGATTAGCCTCAAATCCCTACTATTGCGCCGCTTGCAGACTCCTACATGTCCACTTGACCCATGAAATATGCCACCGTTCACCGGATCAAATACTGGAACAAAAGCTAGCCATCTGGCAACCCACATCCGCATATTTCTTATCTTAAAAAGCCCTACCTAGCGTGCCACGGCCTGTCCGCGAAGTTCACCATACATATCGTGCCTGCCAGCCTGTATCCATACCCAATCATTTCTGGCACCAGAGTTTCAGAATAACTTCTTTCCTGTACAGCGCGGGCGATCAACCTGGAAGATATTAGTTTCTTGAAAGTCTGGAACAGGAATTTTGAGCTGCGTGAATAGCTCAGCCTGACAGAATTTCAGTTCGCTGGGGTCAACTGGGAGCTGCCGTTTATCAGTCACGGCCTGGCGGATGTAGTTAACCAATTCCGAAGCCAAACCGTCATAGGGAATCTCTAATACACGGCAAAGCTCGAAAACTGTGCCGACATTCAGCGTCCGCCCTTTCAGGACTCGCCGTGAGAATCCGGTGGGGCAGGCAGTTCTCTATTCTACTTCCTGGACTAGAAACGCTGACGTTGCCAGTTCCAACCGCATCACCCGCCGTCCGTAATACATCCAGTGTCAATAATCTCATTCCAGTCGTATGTTGCCGGCTGTATTGTGCCAAGATTTGTCATGCCGCTTCATTTTTATTTGACTTGCGGCACCCTTCGTTTATCTGCTCTTTATGTGCCAGCTCGCCGATATCTGTAGAATACATTGGAACAGACCCAAAATGTCGCACATGCTGTACAAAGTGATTTAGGTGATGCATCTTAATAAAATTGAGGTGCTTTTCCCACTGTATCAATTCTGCCAATTGATTGGCCCTTTCAATCTGGGCTTCGCCCAGTGGCCGATGAGGTTTGGTGGCGTATCTAGTGCCGACCCTGGTTCTGTCCTCATTGGCAATCCGTTCCCTCAATTCCCGATCCTGACATTCAGCCTGTGCGCGTACAGCCTTAGTTGTACGGAACTCGAGAAACATGTTGTTTATTTGTGAAAGGTCTGCAGAAACAGTTCCATGTAACGAAGGGTCTCCGGTGATTGACTGTGATACTGAGTCATCAAGGTGAAATCAATCAGTGAGCAGACGCACTGTAATGCCTGCTTGAAAGGTAGTTGTTGAGAACTATCCGGATTTCAAAATACGGACGCCAATACAGCTCAAATACGGTGGCCAAGGTTTCGCATTTCCTTGCCTTGCCACTGCATGACTTCTCGATAACTGCTTTTTCGTGTACAGAAACCAGGATAAGACGGCAATTCTTTCCAGATATCATCGAATGCCTGCTGCCGTTTATCCTTTTTCATTAATCCTTCTATCCATTGCATCATATGCTTAAAAAGTCTTAGATAGATGTTTTGTAAAAGGTCGGGTTTCTGAAGGTTAGCGGGGTTTACTTGGTAGCGTCCGGAGAACACCTTCCAGTCTATTTTCACCCCAATTTGATGAAAATTGACCGCCATAGGGGTGGCTTGAGTTTGTTTGTGCTCCTTTGTCTCTCGCGCATAATCGGCATAGTCCGGTGGCTTGTATGTGTTTTGTGGATCCTGACCAAGCTCTGTGACCGGAACTTCACACTGCGGGCATGAATGACTAGTTATTCCGTGCAATGTGGTATGCTCAACATGCTCGGCAATCGAGGCTGATAAGATTGGAAAACATAGGTGCATTTTTCGATATGGGCAGTCCATCATGGCGCCGTCTTCGGCAATCTCCTGCAATGGGGCCAGAATGATATCCAAGACAGCCTGCAGAGCGTCAGCATTCATCTGCCGCTGGATTTCGTCGGCGCGGACCGATTCATGACTGAGTTTTGGTAGTACAGGCAGCAAAGCAAGTAGTAGGATTGGCATATTTGTTGGGCTGTTTCGCCTCCGGGAAATGATACTGCCAATCGTTACCTATACCGGCCATGCTTTCTTATCTCCCGAGAAGTTTCTGAGGTGAGTCTGGTCAGACAATCCGATAACAGGGACTAAAGTCGAATCTGTGGAGAGTGCTTCCTATTAATAGATCTTAGTACTATACAGGTAAGTTATCATAGACTTATCATACCTGAGTTTCCCACCACCAATCTGCTCTGTGCATCTCAGAGTATAATCAATCACCACTTGAATCCTCTTCGCATATTGGTGCATAAACCATATCTCCACTGTAAGCGACCTGCTGGATGAGGTAGCGGACACAGGATACAATATTTCGGTAGTAGAACGTGGTTAAATATTTCCAGCCCTCTAGCGTTGCCTCGGTCCATGACAAATATTCTCTGAATGGGTACAGAGTTTCAAGTTCCTTTTCCAAGGTGCAGGCGGACCGAAATGATGCGCGTTCGATACCACCCAAGCCTTGGCCAAAGTAATCGTTAATCTGCTTCTTCGGTACCTAGCTCCGTAAAAACCAGCTAGCCCAATACAAGTCCCGCTCGGAACAAAATGGGTCCCATGGATCATCGAGCATGGCCTGGTTATGCTCCTCATATCTAGTAATATTGTAAATGGGTCTGCTTGCACCCGTGATTGTTTGCTGACTACATGGGATCAACTTATCCCGCTGTCGGGAAATGTCTTGCGAGTCTCAATCATGCTCTATATCACTGCCTGTCTCCTGTTCGCTTCCTCAATCATAGTCTAAAATTGCTGGGTCAGACTCATAGTCACAATTTACCCCCCCTCTGCAAATTCATCTGCGTCAATAGTGACGCGTTGGTTGACTCCTTCATCCTGTATAAAAGATGTCCGCGCGGCTGAAGGTCCTGGCCCAGAGTCAGCGATCTCGCGGTGGAAAAGCATAATATTATGATCTATTGTCCGAACGTGTTTTTCATAGGCAGCAGCGTGCTGATAACGCCGGCAACAATAGGGGCACTTCGTGGCCATCCTTCTCGTGTTTGCCATTTCTGTTCTGTTTCTGTTTCAAGGTACTAGTATCCGGTAGTGTATCGGCTGCGGGAGGGGATGAATATCGTCTTGAAAGCTGATGTCTGATGGCTTGCAAACTTGAAGAAAAACCATAGCAGAGTCCAGGTGGTTGTCGGGAGGATCAAGTAGTTGTGGTTTAAGCTTTTCAAGTTAGGTCTGCGGCCCACTGGGCGGACCCCTGTGGCTCTTCTGCGGCTCAAAAGTCTATTTGAAGCTTAGATAAACTTCCAGAAGCAACCTCATGTTCGTCCTGAACCCTTCCTTGTTTGTACAGCCTACAAGTGTTTACCACATGAAAGCTGTCCGCGGGCTATATAAACAATAACTTTCCTCCTTCCTTCCTTCTCTCTCTCCTTCACTTCGCATCAAACACAAACTGACCTGAACTCTTCTCACCCGCTTTTCCCATCCACTTTCCGCCAGCCGGCCTCTAGCACCAGTTCTCACTCGAGTGTACCGAGAACTGTATTCATCCGTGTGGTATATACTCGATTTATTCTCCATCTATTTTGACATTATTACTAACCTGAATAATGCTAGCCCCTGTATTTAGTCCGCGAAAGACACATCTGACCCCCGACATATCCATCTGCACCCTCACTTTCTCATAGGTGTGTAGCATCTAGAGTCTATCATTATACTTTGATCTTTGTCACGCAGAACTTTGTTCTAAAACTCGCCACAGCAGAAACATTCCACCCGCCAAAGGCAGCGATATACGCTCTCTCCCATCATGCCTGCATCAAAGAGCGGACTTACTCGCCCTAGAACGAAGCGCCATCAAGGTGACGGGGACATTGCCTTGTGCAAACACATCTGCCGCTTACTAGAACCCAGTACTACTAGTCCAGGGTACATACCTTGGCGGGACACCATCAAGACAAGGATGGAGCAGAATCGCTTCAGGGGCTGGAAACTAGCCACTCCTGACCAGTGGGCGGTAATCCAAGCATATGCTCTAACCTTCGAACCCCTGGCCAGCAATGGTAGAGCTGCCTTCTGGTAGCAAAACTCTACTGCCGGCCTGTGTTTCACTGAATATCTTGATTTACTGCTTAAGGATATCGCGAGCAAGCATTGAAAAACGTGGAGTCGCTTGTGTGTCGCTATTCCTCCGGCTGTTCCCGCTGCACCTGCCGTGGGCGCAAATGATTGTAACTTCCGTCCTTTGTTCTCCGTATTAATCTACATGTCAATTTACTAATATGACAGCCTCGGTTTTGCCGGCCCAAGTAGTATCCTCGTCTCAATAGACCGGCCATCTACTTATCGCAGAGACAATCCACTCCCCCGCGGGGTGGAGCATGTCACATGGAAGACACATCCGGTCATGGTATGGGTGGAGATGACTGAACCCAATCTCAAGAGCTTCCATGGGGCCCTCGATAGCGGTTTCGCCCCAGGGATCGGCTATCGTCACCTTGTTGGCGCCACCACATATGGGAGTCGTTTGCTACTTGACTCCCCAGAAGACCCTTTGCCACTATCTGCAATGCAGGTCCTACAAGATGATACGCAGATCCGCATGTAGTCAGGACAATGTCTGCCATCTGAACCAATGGACCTGCTTTTTCGAAGGCTTCGCTGGAGTCTGACAGTGCAGATGACAATGATGGCCAGCAAGAATCCTCTACCATGGCGGCAAGGCGGGGGGCGTACCGTGTGACGATAACAACCCCTAGAGCAAAGCAGGGGCCTCGCCGTCGGGCGAAATCAACCAGTGCAGCAAAGCAGGGCCTGCGCCGTGTAGCGACACCAACCCCTACTCAGGCGAAAGCAGTATATAGCGGGCGAAACCGAGGTGGGATAAATCAAGCTGAGGACTCTTCACCAGATATTGCCGAAATATTCGTCCGTAATCCGTCTGTAGATCAAGAGCCCGACTCAGAAGTGATACCACGTGTTGCTCTAGGTATTCCTCATTCTGTCCCACTACCTGAAGGTCGTGTCCTGAGGTCCGGCAAACAAATACCGGGGCTTCTGAGGTACTAGGCTGATAGAAAAATACCACCTGTTAGGGCACCGGTCGATTCCTCAAGCAAGCGCAATCGAGCGGCTATGACCGATGATGAGAACTCCGAGCCCCAAGCTGACACTCGCCAACCGCCAAGACCGAGAGTTCACAGGAATAAAAGAGCACCAACATGCCGCAACACAAAATCTGGTGCCGGTAATCCGGCTGTAGCATTAGTGCAAAAACCACTTCATATTGCTAGTTCGCCGGTTAGCCCCCCGCCGTCTGTGGGTACTTCCCAAGTTTCCGCTGAAGATATTGTGATAGAGTTAGGACAGTCCACTCAGCGGCTCCGATGGATGTTTCAGGAGCGGAGACTACCAGCCCCACGCTGTCTACTAGCACCCCTCGAGATAGCGCCGAGGACATCGCGGGTGATTTAAGACCTTCCGCTAAGCACCTCCTGATGGTTGCTTCAGGAGGTCAGGCTGTCTTGCCTGAGACTCAGGCAGAATCAAGTATTGGCTGGTAGATTTCCAGTGCGGTTATCCAAGTCAAGTTCTTCTACGTTCGAACCAAAACCTCTCGTGGGGAAGCTGTTCCCCTTGGCAACATATCTTATCTAGCCGGCAATCCTGGTCCGCACTGAGACAATATGTCTAACTCTTATGAGAGTAGTGGCAGACCCGAATCGCCAAAGCAGACCCGATCCGGGCGGCCCGGCCCCGACCCAAAGTGTCGGAACACACGCTAGCTGTTTTCCTTTTTTCTTTTTCCTGTTCCTTTTTCCTGTTCCTTTTCCTCTCGGCGGACTGTCATGTTGAGGGGGTTTTTATACTGTATGGCATCTTGATTCCGTTTTTTCCGTGTTATATATTTTTTTTTTATGCTCATTCCTCGCTTTCATCATTCTGCCTGCTCCTGCCGGCCATTTTATGTCTGCCCTGGTGCCAAAGGTCCTGGTGGCCTTTTGCTTACTTGTCATGCTTTATTCCTTGTTGTGCTTCATCCCTTCCCTTGCTCCTTTGCCATCTTTCGTCTGGAATTACCCTTTTTGGCAGCGCTCTCTGTCAGCGCTTCTAACATAATGTGCACTTGCCTTCACCCCATACCCTCCTAAATTAGTGTTCCCAGCCCAGACCCGTATCCCTGCCCCATCCGGTATAGTTAGCTTGGCAAATTTACTTGAATTAGATTTTGTCCACGTATGATAATAGAAAGGTTTAATTAGCCCTATGAGCGCTACATCTAAGACTGCTCTGCCGCTTCTCTTTAGCAGCAGTGGTAAGGAATGCGGTTCATATTCAAAATTCCTGTATATAACTAGTCTTAAACCGAGTGACAGGTTATGCACATGCAGGCCGCTTAAGAACGCGACCCAACCTTTGCTCTCAGCTACAATAAGTAACTCCCCCAAACCACCTTGATTGCCTGCTGGTTTGCATTTCCTGACACAATCTACATTTGCTTACAATAACCCTATAGTGAATTCGACCTATCCTTGCAACTAATATCTCAATGCCGCAGCTACAACCCACTGCGTACATATCACGTCAAGTCCTGAGGCAGAATGGTGTCCGAGCAGGCCGTATCCGGAAAACGAAATCCCAAGAGCCTCCAGCTCATCGGCCCTCCTCGATCTAACAGACTAGCATTATGCTTTCCTGGCGTAGAACATCCGCATCGGGCCCGCAACCAATTTGAACGCAGCTTCAGGTAGGACAGGCTGGTCATCACCTGCCTGGATAGCAGGGCCCGGCGGAGGACAGTATGGATTCACAGGAGGGAGAATATGACGACAATGGTTTGAGTGAGGAGAGCATGGAGGACCTAATTGGATCAGAAGAGGAGGATGACTTAGGGGATTATGGGGCGCAGAGACCCATAACGACACAGTATGAGTTTGTTGAATCACAACACTCTTCGCTGGCTCTCTCAGCCACACCTACAGACATATGGATTGGATTGCCTGGACGGAAAACACCTGCTCCACGAGTCAGCAGGACTCGTTTTACTGTTCTGGATAGCGCCTCGTCTGGAGATCCCTGGCCCGCGGGATCAAATCTTATCCCAACACCGGCAGGCCACTTATGAGGGCCAGTACGAGATGAACAGCCCCCGAGTTCCCAGTGGACCGGAAGCCGACCAAATATTGCTATTGTGAGTCAGCTCACAATTCAGAGTAAGGCAAAGGAGCTAATGTGGGATTGGGTACTTTTTGTTGATCTATTCCCGGATCCAATCAGCCTGACAGACCAGGTTCATCGATGCTTTAGCAATGCCCGACGTAAATTGGATTTTCTCGACTTTCCGGATGCTACCACACACTCGATTATTATTATAATTATTATATATCATTACGCTTATAAAGCCCAAGGCTATGAAGTAACAACTAACATACATATCAAGACACCAGGGTGTCCATCCCGTTATCCCGTCTCTTAAATGGTAGTGGCAGCTTATCAGTGGCCCCCCAGGCATAAACGCTAACGACCCCTATAACAAAAGAAATCCTCAACTCCGCCAAGTGCCTAACAACTATAAGGAAATACATGTATCAACCCTCCATAGCCCTGATCCTCCTTTCAGTTGCAACTTGGTGTGCTGCCGTATATGTGTCGCATTCTTTGGAAGTTGCTAAGTGTGGTTCTCCGCAGTTCTTGCATTTGAGGTGAGTGTGGATGCATACTTTGCCTCTGGTGGGGCAGTCAGATCGTCCACAGGTGTGTTGAAAGATAGGGTGTTCCTCTGTGCAGATTGCACAATAGGTTGTTCCGGTACATTGGGTGGGGTGGTGGCCAAAGGCCAAACATCTAGTACATTGGGTGTCTGGTCCAAAGGTGAGATAACGCTGCACCCTAAACTTTCTGCCAAATAGTGAGAGGCGTCTAGAGAGGGCTTTTTCTGTTGTGTCTTTGCCGGCAAGGGTGACCACTATGGTGGAAGCTTTTTTGCCATGGCGTTGGGTAGGGGTGGTTAGCCATCTGGGTAGGCGAGTGAGGTGGATGCCCGGGTTAAACTCCTCAATTTCTGGCTTAACTGTGTTGAATCCATCAGGAGTAGAAGGAATGGTGGTGGGGATGCCGTGTATGATGACCTTGTGCCAGATTTCATCTTGTCTGAGGCCTGTAGCGGCAGGGATAGTGGATCTTGCTGTCTCCTCAATGGCTTGTCTGTGGTGTTTGAGGACTGCAGAAGCGGTGGTGTTGTCTTTGGTGATAAGGTGGACATGGTGGTTTGTGGTGAACTCAATTGTGGCAATAAGGGGCTTCTTAATTGCTATGTTGAAAGAGTTACGGATGGTGAGTGGGCTGGTGTCATCAGGGAGGGGACTCCCGTCTCTCTCAATGACAATAGTATGGTCGCGTTTGGTAGGAAGAGGAGGGGTTGTCTCTTTCTTGGGTGTGGTGGTTGTGGGCTTGGTAGTAGAATATTTTGCTGCTCTTTGGGCCCAAGTGAGCGGGAGCTGGTGGGTGGTTTGGGGGGGGCGGGGTGTGGTTGTCTGGTATTGTAGGAGTTGTTCTTTAAGTTGGGTAACTTGTGAGGTAAGGGTGTTGACCTGGCTTTGCAAAGCTTGTGTGTCCTGAATGTGGCGGTTTTGTACCACAAGGAGGTGTTCTTGTATGGCTTTGAAGGCCTCTTCAAGGTTGGTTAAGCGTAGTCTGGCTCCAAGGTTGGTATCTTTGATTTCCTCAGGGACTTCTTTGGGTGGTTTGGAGGGCAAGGGCGATGCTTCCTGAGTAGATGTGGCAGAGGGTGATGACACTGGAATGGTTTGGACAGGAGATGCTGGGTCTTCTTCCATGCAGGTAACTTCTGGTGATCCTGGTATTTGGTGTTGCGCGAGTGTGTGAAAGGGGTTGGCAAGGGGATTTCTGCCACCCCTACCCCTGCCTTTTTGTCGAGCAGACATCAGGGGGTTAGGATAGAGGACTCAGTTGATAGACGTAATGGGAAACAAATAAAAGGGAGATGATTTGTCTTCAAAAGTAGGGTTTGTGAGGGGGGTAAAGCGGTGAGAATTGGTTGTTGACCAATGAGGTTCAAGCTTGGCGAAAAATGTGGTGTGGTTTTTTCTTTCGCTGTGGTTGTAACGGCAACGGAGTCTACCACACACTCGAGTAATCAGGTAAGTCCCCTAGAAATTCTCCACCCTTATCTAGTTAACAGGACTGAATATTGAATCCGGTGGATCGTGGTGGGACAGATACAGGATAAGCACAGTTCCAGCAGATCTCAGTATCTGCATTGCGCAAAGAAGGTGGTGTCAGCGCTCTACAAACTTGACACCGAGGACGAGGCAGCCAGTGCACGAAGGGTGCAATATTTTCTGAAGGAGCATCGCTTTAATTGTAGCCCTAATGGTTATGAGGTAACTTTTTCTGCTTTGTTTTTCCAGATGATTTCAGTCTACAGTGAACCTGAAGGAATAAACAGGATTTTCAACTTCGGTTCCTCGCACCTCAGATCACGGATCTGATATTCGCACAGTTTTATAGGGTTAAGAAACGGAGAGGCAGAATAGATCCGGAGTTTCTGGAGAAGATAAATGGCCTCTTCCTGTGTCTGACTTCGGCCATATTATGCCATACGCTGCGCTGCTGGCAGGCTGGGGTCTTTACTGATATGGTTAACTTCACACGTGCTAATTCGCGAGGTAAGCCACCTGTTAAGGGTAGCCGATAGTGGGACTATAATATCGGACTAAGCCTGTGTAGGTGTCTTTGGAGATTTGTCTAAGAAGGCTCGTGGGTAACTGTCTCTCGTGAGAAGTAATTGATGTAATAAAAGATAATCAAGTAAGATAAAGATTTGTAGCGACATAACTTTTTATATTGATAATATCTCTGCTCCGGTACTTGATGCTACTTCTAACTATACCGCAAGATCTTCTCTATTTATTGTATTTCCGAGAGAACTTCTTACTCCTATACTAGCGAAGTACCTTCCCGACTTCGTCTTGATTTATGAATGTTCGAACCCCTCTTGAACCTGAAGACTCGCACACCACTTCAGCTAAATCCTTTGCTAAGTTAATTGTCCTTTCCACTTGCTTGCATTCGATCTCAGCACTGTATGAACTTAGTCTGTATATGTAGCCTGGCTCACTATCATACCAGTCGTTCCTTCCGGTCATGTTCTGATCAAGATTTCTCATGCCGGGTCATTATATGCTTACCTCTTACGAAGCTAATAATATATGTTGGTTGGTCTATCTTTGGAGTGCCATTACTACCTAACCAACCGATGAAACTTCGCCGTGTGACTTTGTACTGATAGAGTGCCAACTCTTATCTGGAAATCAGCGAAAACCTCTCGGTCGCATCCCTCATATCAAGATACAGAGGTTGATTTGCAACCATTACATAATAATAATAACTATGACAGCAGTGTGGGTTGAACACATGACCTTCAGATATCTCACCAGTGAGTTTACCATTTAGCCAATGTCGGGACCGGAGGGGTATCATGGCCCTATGTTTTGCGGTCTGTGCGCATGGGTCTGTGCACTTTCGAGGTCTCTGCACTTGATTCCAGTATTCCGTACATAGGCTTCCAATGTGCCTAACACCGCCGGCATCTGGACTCCGCTGTGGAAATCTAGTGGTAGGCTAAACAGGGTGGAAATGTAACAGGGCTCTTTAAACGTCAGTTGGACACTTGAGAGAAGAGTACGGGATTCCAGACTAGAATTATCGGGCGTATCAGGGAGATGTTGGAGGAAAGAATTGCTAAGGAGCGCAAGAACCCTGTAGAGAGGACGGTGGGATATTCAGACATTCCGGAGGGATTAAGACTAGAATTTGGGATGGCTCCAGAAGAGGCAGACTCCCAATTCATACATAATCCATTGGCCAGTCAGGGCATACGCAGTCAGGCGGACTAGTAGGCCCAGGTCTGGCCCGCCCAATATGGTATGTTTTATAGATAGTGATAATAGAAATTATGAAACGATGGATTCAAAATGTGAATGTGTCCGGGATTACTAGTAGAGGGTGAGGGCTCAGTTACCAAAGAAAGAATATGAATGAATCAGGCCGACCCAGAGGAGAATGACTGAAAAACAAAGTTCAAGATACTCTAGGAAGACATGATATACACTTCCGGGGGCAGAGAGAGATATTCTTGGCCAGTAATACAAGGGGGAGACTCCGGACAATGAGCTATATTATCTAGGGGTAGGTGGAAGGCACTTTACAGAATGCCGAAGATCTGGCGGCGCCGATCAACGCGTTGGGCGGAAGATGAAAAGTACCGAAGGCGCTAGACGGAATGTGAAATATACTAAAGGCGTTGGGCGGATCAGACTTAGGGATCGGAATGTGTCGGGCAGATCAGAAGTAGCTGTCACGGGAATGGGTAAAGGGAAGATGGATGAAGCTGGAGGGCCTAGGGAAGGGGAGCGGACGGCGGACAAATCCGCAACAAAAAGAGAACAAAAGGGGGGAGCTGGATGGAGAAAGGCTGGGGGTGAGCAGGAATCCAAAGCCAACGGAAGATGTAGGGTGCCAGGCAGAGGGCGTCTCGGGCATAGGGAAGAGGAGCGGACTGCGGACGAATCCGCAACAGAAAGAGAAACAAAGGGAGGGGAGCCGGATGGAGAAAGGCCGGGCGTGAGCAGGAATCCAAAGCGATCGGGGCTGTGTAGGGTGCCAGGGAGTGGGCGTCTGGGGCGTCAGAAAGGGGAGCGGACTGCGGACAAATCCGCAGCAAAAGAGAAAAAAAAGGAGGCGCAGCTGGATGGAGAGGGGCCGGGGGTGAGCTGGATCGGGGAGATGTAAAGGGTAAAAGGGAAAAGTAGGGCGCAAGGCAACAGGCGTCTGAGGGCGTCTGGCGCATCCCGATGAGGGAGGTTTGCGTCTGGCGCAGGCGGAAGGGAAGAGTCTGCATCCGCAGGAAATAAGTGCTGGACGGCCCATGCAGAATGTCGATTTGCGATGTCAGCGCCCGGTTCATCAGAGGCAACAGTCGCACTAGGCGCAAAGCATCATTTTTGCTGATGCAGAACCATCTGAGGGACCTGGGAAGGGCCGCATCTTTCGGAGGGAGAGAGGCAGTGACAGCATGCGCGACTTTGTTGGCGGTTGTAGCCTTCTTGAGGTTATTGCGTCCAGCTTGATTGGCCTTTCTCCAATTATGGGCGACAGCCTGGTCAAACTCACTTGTGCCTCCGACGATGACTGCGTAGGAAGGCTGGGGGGGGGTGTCTGC
>QOVD01003960.1:0-12009 GCA_003521225.1 Tuber microsphaerosporum | reverse complement strand
CATCGTTCTCATGATCCCCCTCGCAAACCCGAGCACCCACCCGGGCGCCCTACCATCGTGCCGGCCGAAAGCACGATTAAGCAGCAACATTAGAAATAACGCGGGCCCCCAAACCGCCATGATGACGAGTCCGCCTACGAATTGTCTACGACTGGTGACCCTGTACCCCCTCAATCCGTCCAGATACTGCACGTAGGAGATTGGTAAACCACGCTCGCGTGCTCCTTCGCGGAGTAGTTGGATGTACCTCTGTGAGGGCTGGCAGCCTGGGCGGGTTAGGTTACTTGTACCGGCGCTTGCATCCGCTCGGCAGAGTAGGGTTGTTGCGATTATCTCGTTGCTGTCGGTGGTGGATGGGGTAAGGGGGTAGCAGGTAACTGTGAATTCCTGATAGCCAGTGCCTGCACCTTCGCTTGCAAAGAGACGGGAGTAGTCCTCTTCTCTGAGTCTGTATACCACTCCTACCAATTCTTTATCCTGCTCTGCCGGAGGAGGTGGAGGCGGGAGGCGGGGGCGGACGTTTGCGAAGCAGGGCTCGAGATAGGGTAGGCCTGCGAGTGTGAATGTTAAAGTTAGGCTGGGCACGCGGACTGGAGTCACTTCTAGTGGGTGGATGCGTCGGGAGCCGGTTAGTGTTCTGGAAGTGAGGTTGGAGCCATAGGCTAGGTAGTTTATTGTCTTTGGTGAGCTTTGGGAGGAGCTGATGGCGGGGGGGAGGAGGGGGCTTTCTTCGGTCATCCTGAATTGGTAGTGGTGTGGTAATGAGGGGAGTCGTAATTTAGAGCTTCTACGGGGAGGTTTGGCATTTTGAATGAAGGTATTTGTACTCTGGTCTACTTCGGACCACGGGATAATTCGTGTCCGCTAGGCTTCGGTGCCGTACTGTGCTAGTACGGTACTGTGGAGATTGTGATCTCTACCTCCCAGTATGGTACGGTAGCATGGGGGCGAGACGGAGGGCACTCGGAGGAAAAAAAACAAAAACAAAAAATGGGGACCTGGTATTGGTTTTTTTATGCAACCAACCAACCAGCTAGTCTACAATTGCCCCTCAACAAAAGAAAGTCAACAAAAGAAAGCAACCCCTCCACTACGCTTCGGAACGGGCTAATGCAGAGCCGAGAAGATACTTGTACCGTACATTTCAGCGGATCCCCAGGTAACCCATTCCATCTATCATATATTACTGCTTTAGCGTAATAAAAAAAGAAAGAAGTGGGAAAAAAAAGAAAAGAAACAAAATCGAGATGGAGCACCGGGTATAATCGCTAATCGGTTTCTATCAATTGGGGTAAGGATTCAACCTGCGGTATCCCAAGTCAGTAATTAGCCAGCGGATAAAAGAGAAGTAGGAAAGAGACAGGCGACTAACGTTAGCCTCCCCATTGAGAATCCTACAAACAGCCGTGAAAAGCGGAAATTCATCCTCGAGTCCCTTGTTCCTCAAATAGGCGTTGACCTCCCTGGCAGTGATGGTGCCCTGCAACTTCTGTCCGTTCAACTCCTCACCCTCGACCGTCTCGATGCTCTTCCCGGTGCGCACACTGAGCATGGCACACTTGTGATTACGTCCTCCATTGCACGAGGTGATCAAGTCCGCGACACCGCATGACTCCTCCGTGAAGGTCGCGCTTTTGCATGATTGGGCAAAAAACATCTTACCAAACTTGCGCATCTCGAGAAGCCCCACACGCATCACAGCAGCTTTAGCGTTATCACCCCACTCCAAGCCGTCGACAAAGCCAGCCGCCAGTGCAACGATATTTTTCAAAGCTCCTCCCAGGGAGACACCGGCGACGTCACTCACGACACGGACGTGGAAATACGGCCTGTGGAACAGAGTTTTGAAGAACGCACGATCGACAGCGGGGAGCTCCTCGGGGGCTGGCGTCAGGCCCTCCGGAAAGTCCTCGGTGGGGCCCTCGGGTGGAGCGTATGCGATAGTGGTCTCGGAGAACTTTTCTGCCGCCACTTCGGAAGCGATGTTTGCGCCGCTCAAGGCTCCGCAGTAGATACCTAGCTTCCGCCCGATCGTGTCCGAGAACAAGCTAATCCCATCGGGTGAGACATCTACGCCCTTGATGCAGGAAATGGCACGAGCGTACGGCAGACAGGATCCGTTGATCTGCTGGCAAATTTTGGAAACGAACTGGTGAGGCACGTTAAAAATCAGGATCGAAGCCTCGGAGACGGCATCGGGGAGCGATGGCGTAGCAAATAGGTTCGTCGGGAGGGCGACTCCGGGGAGGTACTTTGGATTTTCGTGAATACCGTTGATAATTCTCGTCAAGTTCTGAGATCCAGAGTGCTTGCTCCCGTCATAGCGAGGGTGTGAAGGCGAGAGCTGATATTGTTCTTCAAACACCCACCTATCATCCCCACCACCACCAGTCAGTCGATCAGTCATACACGAGAGAGAACAAGAAGAAAAGAACCCCAGGGCAACAAACATCTTAACCTCCTCGTGGAAAACATCCGGATTAGCCTTCGTATTCTCCGCTACAATTTTCGCAATCGCACTCCCCCTATCCACACACCCCAATTAGCTCACGGGAAGGAAAGAAGAAAGGAAGGGGAAAAAAAAGGAATCTCCCACCAATTCCCCGACCCGATAACCGTAACATGATGCTTCATATTTCCAATTCTAGTTCCAGTTCCTATAGTCCTGGTTAAAAGCTTCAGTCTCCGAACCGCCGTTGCAGAACTCATAATATATAACAAGACAAGAACAAGACTAGAAAAGTAAAGGCCAGGGAGGCGAAAACTTTTGTTGGGACACAAATATGCAGACTAGCCAACAAAGCCCTCATTCCCTTTCCTTTTCTTCCTCTTATTTGGATGCTTGCTCACCTTACTTAAGTATCGTGCGTATACTTCTGCCAAGGAAGGAAAAAAAAAAAAAAATCCCCCCAGAAAAAAACTCTGCCCTTTTCTCTCCCTTTTGCTTTTGCCCGATGGGCGGATAGAACACGTGTGAAAACGAGCTCTTTTTTCTGCTATCTCGTGCACCGGAATGTCCGAGGTATTGATTGATAGGGTAGATGGATGTGAGATGGAAATGCTGTAGCGTCTTGTGCTGTCCTGTGTAATAATGATGCTGGTAAACTATCGTAAAGGTTCACGGTGAGAATAGGTGAAAGTGGAAAGTATGATACTTTATTTCTTTCTTTCCTTCTCTCCTTCTCTCCTTCCTTCTTTGCTTGCTTACGCGGTGGATAAGTTAATCCACGAGCACATACAGTATCATACAATTTGCTCGTGTGCACAGAGCACCCAGGAAAATTTCTGTCATCATTGAGGCTGAGAATGAGGCTGGCCCACCATCGAATCACTGCTCGAACCGTGAAGTTGCGGTGACAGTTTTCTTTCTTTTTCTTTCCCCCTGGGCTTGGCTGTTGAAAAGTTGAACCGAGGCTTCATGGGAATCTGCGGTACCGTATCATAAGTTACCATCAGTCAAGTGGGGTACCTGTATAGTACCGGTATTCTGATAGCATCTGACGAAAAAGGATGTCATACTTGCAAGGGAAGGGGATGAGAATCAGGCCTCCCAAAGATCCAAAATCCATTACCGTAATTAAAAACCCACCATCAGAGATCTCAACAGAAATTACCGTCTAAACCACGATAGGCCTAGCATAGTAGGTTAACAGAATAACGAATTCTGGTTAAATTTAATGAGATCCAGCAAGCTTGGCCTCCACAAGCTATACCTCGGTCTGGATAACACCATTCTTTCTGGGGGTGTTTTGTCTGTGATCAGGGGGATCAGAGGTCGATGGGCGACGGTGGATTTAAAGGGTTAATACGGTGCTGGTGAGTGGGGGAAATACAAGCACCGTAGAAACAAATTTATGGATTTATCTGTAGACGCTCCTGCTACTACCGTAGGAAAGCATACCAATCAACCCTCGGGTATCCTAGCACTAAATAATAGCAATAATAATAATAATTATCGAAAAGCGCAACCAGGAAAATAGCACAGCACAACAGTGGGCTCTACTCTGCGGCAGCTGCCGAGCACCCATTACCCGGGTACCCGTGCTCGTGCGGTGCGGTAACGCGATGTAATTGTATTTTCGCTTTCGCTTTCAACAACCTCTCTTCTCCCCTTCCTCCCCTCCCTCCATAACTTGGCAGCACAAGCACGGTGGTAGCTCCGGAAGGATATATAGCTATACACTTAAGTAACACACAAGGAATAAGGAGTAAGGTAGGAAGCAAAGAAGGATGAAAAAATGAGAAAAAAAATGAAAAGAAGAAAATAAAAATAAAATAAAAAAGCGGACAAGAAGACGGTAGCAACTGGGTAAGTTTTGGTTTTTTTAAAGAGTTCTATCTGACATTACCCCGCTCTCTACAGCAGATATCAGTATTTTTCCCCATTGCCTCTCCCGGATTCCCACAGTAACAATCTATTTATGAAGGATTTTTTGTGGTGGAGGGGCTTAGGCTTTTGGTGGGTTGTAGACCTGGGTTTTGATGTCAGTGGTGTAACAGTTGAACACGGGAGAAGGGGTAGAGATACTAATTTTCTAGCTTTAATTGGCGCCCACTTGTATTTCTTGACCCAGATACTGAGTGCGGTAAGAGCGGTGGTGATGATGATGACCTTCATCCCCATCTTCTTCCTTTGGTCCATTTCTGGCTCGGCGGCCCAGTTTAGGAATTCGACAACGTCCTTGGCCATCTGGGAGGTAGTGGCCGGGGTTCCATCCTCGTACTCTACCAATCCATCGTAAAGGACCCTTGCCATTGCAATTCCTAGGTACATGTCAGCATCCCCACAAACCTTGCTATAAGTATTGGGGGGCAGAGGGGAACACCCACCAGTTCCTGGGAAGTAAGGGTTAAAGTTCAATCCCTCCGGGACCACAGCTCCAGCTGGAGGCTCGTCCGGGTATCCTGTGAGCAGTGCAAATATGTAATCGCAACCGCCGTGTCTAGCCTTTACCATGAGAGACAAATCGGGAGGATACGCTCCCTGGTTAGCAGCGCGCGCAGCCTGCTCATTAGGATACGGATCGGGGAGATAATCCGAGAGTTTCCCCGGACGCTTCTCAATATCTCCAATATCGTTGGGTTCATCATCGTATTCGCTCTCCTCAGCCATAGCCTTGGCTTCGTCGACGGTGTGGGAAACACCAACTAGCGCGCGCCACGGAACGCGGGCCAGGGAATGGCAAGATGAGCACACTTCACGGTAGACTTGAAAGCCACGGCGAAGGCTGTATTCATTCGTCAATAGTTATTCCGAGGACGCTGTAGTAGAGATGAAAACACTAACGCTTGGTGGTCAAAAGTCTTTAACCATCCTTGATGCTCCCACGGATAATGCGGCGGGTGCAACCTAATCCATCACCGTCAGCCGTTAGTTCCCATCCCCCAAACACCAACATCAGATGATATACGACATACCCTTCCTCAGTCATGGTCATAGCATGTACCTCCGAGAATCCGAGTCCATATTGTTGATAGTATAATCCAATACTTCCGACCGCCGCAACGGTAGACACAGTGCCGGCAATGTTCAATCCCTTGTCGCTCTTGGCCGCATTACCTGTGTTTGTCGATGTGGTTCTCTGTGGAAATGCATTTCAATTAGGTACTGACAATTGCGCGAAGGTGGGGTGAAAAAGATCGAGGAGGGGGAAAGTGAAATTACCCTGCTTGACTGTCTCACCACATTCTTGAGGATCGTTCCTGAACGAAGGTACGACCGAGCGAGCATTGTGTGCCCAGATCACGTATGATTGGTGAGGAGTATTGGAGGGAGAGAAGAGGCAAAGTGACGATGGATTCGAGTGTCTAAGGCTTGATGGCGAGGGCGAAGTTGCCGGAGGTGGAGGCAGGAGGGAAAGATGGGATGTTTCAAATTTCCTGGCTGCGGATCGGGGTATGCGGGTCTTCTGATTGGCTGGGTGTTTGGAACAATGCCTTTGTTTCACAAACCTCACCCGGAACTTCGCGAATGACAGGGCACACTTTTGCGCTAAAGATCATGGTTTACCCCACCTTTTTTTCTTTCCCGAAAAATTATGATAGAACCCCAAGTGCGAAACCTGGACCTTACCAACAAAGTTCACGGGTGTCATGCTTGTGAGATTGCTTATCTATTCTCTAAACTTTACAGCGCAGAAAATACCTGCCCTTCCAGCCACTCACTTATAAAGGATTTGAACACATCACAGAAGATAACCTAGGGTAGAGACTTTAGAAACGAAACTACCTAAATTTTTGACAAAGCAAAAGACAGCCAAAGGGGACATGAGCGCTCAAAGGAACAAGATACAAAAGATCAAATCCCAAGGCTCACCCATTGGATTGAAGCGGAATTAGCTGTTGGCAACACTGACGCCTGGCCCCTTCTTCAACAGCTCTCTCCTAGCCTTGACTGCATCCGCAAGCATCTCCAAGACACCCTCGGTATCCTCAAAATTAATGCAGGCATCTGTGATACTGACACCGTACTTGAGTCCAGCCTTCCCTTCCTCTGGCACCTTCTGATTACCAGCGTGGATGTGGGACTCAATCATAACACCCATGATACAGTCCTCGCCGTTACGGAGCTGCTCCGCAACTGAAGCAGCAACCTTAGGTTGGTTGAGGTGGTTCTTCTCGGAATTTCCTGGAGCAAGATTAGCGTTTCGCAATGAGCAGCAACACATCCGTGCGAGATTACCATGAGAACAATCAACCATAAGCTTGTCCTGAGTCTTCTTGGCGCGAAGTCTCTCCTTGGAATCCTTGATACTTGCCGCATCATAGTTTGTTCCCTTTTTCCCTCCACGGAGAATAATGAAACAATCCTCATTGCCAATTGTAGCCACGATTGCGACGACGCCAGGTTTAGTGACCGACAAAAAGTGGTGGGAGCCTTTAGCGCTACACACATAGAAACATCAGATTCAGTCAACCAGCGAACGGAGGGTAGAACCTACGCCCCAATTGCATCGATTGCGATGTCCAAGCTTCCATCGGTTCCATTCTTGAAGCCAACAGGGAAACTCAAACCACTCGCTAACTCTCTATGCAACTGACTCTCGGTAGTCCTCGCACCAATAGCACCAACGCTCAACATATCTGCAAGGAATTGCGGGGAAATGGTGTCAAGCATCTCGCTAGCGAGTGGCATTCCAAGTTCGGTAAGGTCAATGAACAATTGTCTACTAATCCTAAGCCCCCTGTTAATCTGGAAAGATCCATCGATATCCGGATCATTGATGAGCCCCTTCCACCCAACGGTAGTGCGCGGCTTTTCAAGGTAGGCGCGCATCACAATGAGAAGCTCATTCTGGTACTTCTCCTTGAGGGGGAGAAGGCGACGGGCGTACTCGAGGGCAGCACTAGGGTCATGGATGGAGCATGGCCCGACGACGACGAGGAGACGGTTTTGCGGATCCCTGGAGTGAAGAATTGCAACAGTCTCTTCACGGGCCTTCAACACAGTGGCCTTTGAGTTGCTGGTCTGTTGAAGCTCATGTTGGAGTAGGTCCGGTGGAGTCAATGGATTGTACCCGCGAATACGCCAATCTTCTGAACTGGTCCTATCTCCGACGTTCTTGTTCTCGATATAATAGTTCTGTTTTTTGGTGATTGAAGAAGCACGGTTAGTTTGAACGAGGCCGTAAGGAGAGCCCGACGAATGCCCATATGTATAATAACGCCCAGGCATTGAGATAGAGGTAGTTTTATTGAAATGTTAAAGCTTGTGTAGAGAGGGAAGGAGTGTGAGAATGTGAGAGTGTGAGAGAGCAAGAGTGTGGGAGTGTGAGAGTGAGAGTGTGAGAATGTAAGAGTGAGAGTGTGAAGGTGAGAATGAGAAACAAATTAAACTTACCGCCATTGCGCGAATTGGCGAGTTGAGTAAGTGACAGCTATTGCTATTAGGTCACTATGAAGAGTTTCTGTTCACAAAGGAGTTCGTAGTTGCCGTGAAGAAAAATTCAGGAAAAGTTTGGATGGAGGAGAATGAAACGGAAAAAAACAAAAGTGAGGGAGGGAAGCAGTCAGACGCAAGTCGCCCCTCCACCCACAATCTGATGCCAAGCCTAGTATAATATTATTTCTTCGCCAAGCCTTAACGGCCTTCGTCCCACTCAAGAAGTGCCCAAGCAGGGATGGATATTCAGGAAGCTTTCAGGGACATTTCGCCTTTGGTCAAGCAAGGTCCCCCTGTATTCGGGTACCTATTGCCTGGCGCGAGTGCTGCGTCATGCTTCAGCGGATAGGGCAAATCACAAGACAGAACTTGTGAGGGAAACCATCCCGTACCATAGAGCCCGTCACTTTTAATTTGCGGCAGGCTTACGACACTTATCAAAGCTTGTATGATAATATTATAACAATATTTTACTTAAACATAAAGTAGAAGTAACGGCTGCCCTATGGTGATAATAGCTCATACCGCGGACCCTCACTCGGAAGTTTGCTCCAAGAGGGCAAGCCTCCATTGACACCACTAGAGTGTAATAGAGGGTTTGGGCAAGATGGTGGTAACCATCGATCAATGGCAAGGCTTGATGACCTGGTTCCTTGATCCCATCTTGCCGAGGTGTAAAAACCGTGAAACCAAATCTAGAGTTGGGGGCTCTAAATACCAGCTTCCATCGTGCTTTTATGCCTTCATGGCGGTTGATCTTGCAGCTATGCTCCTTAAGTGTGGTTTTGACAAGAGTGGTCTCAAGATGTTTGGGAATTGGCCAATGTCTGACCTCTTGAGGGGATCGAGTTTAAGAAGCCCGACATTTATCAGGTGTTTCACGGGCTCTTGATTGACGGCTCCCACCTAGGTCAGACTACGCAAACTCCATAATCAAGGAAGATTACCGGAACAACGGCACATGCGTGATAGAGGCTATCACCCTATTATTCGTCAAGGCGAGCTCGGGTCCATTTAAATCAGAAAAAAAAAGACTATCGAGCACTACGACAGCGGGAGAGAAAGTTTATTAAGCCTCAACCTTTAAAAATACCCATACACGCCTGAAAAAGTTGCCACTCGCCTGCTATTCAGAACCCCCCCCCCACAGGTTAGTAGTTTCTACAGCATTCGGGCAACTTGTATCGCTCTCGCGAAGCATCCGTGCACCCAAGACCAAAGGCCATACAAGTCAATTACTCTAGGTCCCAATTCCCTTGCCTAGTCTTCTCCACTTGAACAGTCAATAACTAGTTTCCCGTTCTTAGTAGCTGTCATCCTCAAAGAGCCCTTCAGGTTAGCTGTCACATCAGTCTTCTCAAGCTGATAAACATGTACCCTCCCGCTGGCAGAGAACGCATAAACGGCCAGAGCAACCCCACTATGCACAGCGAGGTCGACTAGTCTGGGAATTGTATCGATATAATAACCAGTTATACGGATAGGTTTGTGGGCCTTTGAGAAATCGGCACCGGTTGGGGGCTGGACTGAGACGGAAGGTTGGCCACCAGTGGACTCTGCCTCAGATGACCCGTAGAAGATATCCGGTGGAATCGAGAATAATACAACGTGATCACTGTACCCAGCGGCAACTCGTACGCCATGCTTAATGCTGGCCCCTGAAGCGTATATACTTGGCCGGGCAGTTTTCTTGATCTTTCGGCCACGGGAAACCCTCAATTTTTCATCGGTAATGACTTCTTTGCCTTCTTTGACCATCATTTCTACGACGCTTTCTGGCGGGGTCAACCAGATCTTTCGTAGGAGCTTCGTGGGTCCGCTATTATTGGGTAATCCCCTATCAGCGTGCGTACATCGGACATCAGGCCCTCTCCTGTGAACCGCCTGGTGAAAGCTAGAGGCAGTGGAAACATACCCCAATGGTGCATCACTGCCCAGACATAATCCCCCACTCTCAGGATCAATGAATAGTATGTGGTATCCATCACTTAGTGGGACAGCCTGGAAATGGTCGCTTTGACCCGCTCTCGGCTCCCAAGTGTCCCAAAAGGCAAGGGAGTCTGGGCCGACACCGAAGCGCCTGGTAAGAGGGCTTACATCTTTGGGGTGGACAGCACTTGATATTAGGCGCAGCTTCTTAGCAGAATCTATACCACGTCGGGGGGGAAGAAAATATAGAAAATCTGAAGGCGCTGTCAACGGGAACCATCGGTTGAGTTCCTGCCCTGTCAAGGCATCAACCCCTAAGAAGAAAAATTCGTCAGTCGTGACCAACCGCGCACATAGTCCACCTTGTTGAAAAGTGCAAGCAATCCCATGACCGTGAGGAAGAACTTTGAAATCTTAGATGCACATGCCCACTGACGAGCATAGTGAAGGCTAAGGAAAGACTTACAATGCAGCTCTATTCCGCCACGGCACCCGAAGGCAACACACCGTCTCTGTGGGCAGATGGCGACGCTCCTCGGCAGATCCTCTTCACTGCATATGTCTTGATAAGTGCTCTGGGCTTCCTGCTCAACCACGTCGTGAACGATTCCTATGCGTCCTTCCTTTTAATCGATAAACTTCATTAGCAGGCATTTAGTGGGGTTAAGAAAGTGTGAGGGGATGTACGAGCAATACAGCTATGGCAAATCTTTGATTACTTGTATCCATGCTAACGGCCAGGACTCTCCGCGGGCAGACGACCGAAGTAACGTATTCCATTCTCTCTTGTATAGACTTCAAGCGATAAACATAGACCACACACCCCTCGCTCAACAGAGCATAGAAACCACAAATGGAGACTGTAAAATTAACGGTATTAGCGGCGACAAGTTCTGACAAGTCAAGGATTGCAGTGTTGCGAAGACCACCGCCCTCAGGATTATCGGGGCTCAACGAGCACTCGCGTGATAGCCGAGTGGCAAGGTAGTGAGCATTTTGAGAGTCCCTCACCGAAGCTTCGGCATTGTGGAAGCCAAGCGCTTCAAGATGCTGTTTTAGAAGAAATGGTTCTAGAGCGGAGAGGTACCACGCTCTGCATGCATGTCTGGACATATTGAAGGAGAGAGGTGATGTGGAGCCAAAAATTTCCTGTACCAATTCAACTGGAAGTTGATATACCGAAGGGAACTTGAGCAGTTTGTGCCCTACGCACACATCGTTCCATGACTTGCGTGTCAACCTGGCGGAGAGCAGGGAACGATGGTCTAGGAATGAAAGTATGCGGACAAAAGTTTCATCCGGAAGTCTCAGACAACGACCAATAATTGGATTGGCCTGACTTAAAGTTAAAGAGCATCCAGCCAGGCGCGTAGGAGTAGATGCATGACCAGCCGGAGAAATCTGGTCAGAGTTGGGGGAGCCAAACACGGAGCGGTAGGAGCTCCCCCCACTTCCGAGACTGCTGCCGTTCTCATGAGGATGTGAGAGGTATTTCCGCTTTTTGGCTCGGTCAACGACATCACGGCAATTATTTGAAATATGGATTGAATCGTCACTCATTGACTGGCTCCTCCGAGATTCTCTCCTAGGGGAGCCAGCATCCACAGACAGGGAGTTGCTCGCCGATGGCGCGGATGACTCCTCGCTGTAAATATAGGGGAGGGTGGAATTCATTCTAATCTCTTGGGTCATAGTGTGTGTGGATAGGAAAACTCTTGCTTCTCGAGTGAAAACTTTGGAGGGCAGGGGGTGTATGAGATGTTGATGAGGACTGGATAGGTGGGGAGGGTAAAATTTCGGAGGAAGCAACTTTTGTGCAGTGGGGTACTGTGTGTGTAGTGGGGTAGGTAAACCACTGGAGGGGATAAGAATAACACTTATTATGAAGGCGGTTGGCGGTGTGGGGGGGGAAATGGAAAGGGGAAGAGGGGAAGAGGAGGAGGAGGGCGAGGGATCTACAGGAGAGTAGGAGAGCCGCGTAGCCTTATAGGGTAGGAGCAATTGAGAATTGCACTGCATCTAGTCAGGAACATGGATAATTGGCGCGTGTCTTCAGATCAGGCGGGAATGAAAGCCTTCACTCCACGCTTGGGCCAGTTTCCCAGCAGATGCACCCTTACTGCACTCTGAGATCGGTGGATCGTGGAAAAAAAAGAAAAGGAGGGGGGAGGGAAGCTTCGACCACTCAACCTACAGTC
>QOVD01003953.1:0-28880 GCA_003521225.1 Tuber microsphaerosporum | reverse complement strand
TTTTTTTTTTTTTTTTTTTTTCACACTTTTATTGTACTAGCTAGCCGATACTCCTTATCCTACCTAACTAATAACATAGGGCTTTTTATAGCTAAAAAGTCTGTTTGCCCTCAATCCCGCACACTCCCCTTGCTCAACTCATATCCCCTAACCACTCCTACCACTCATCACCTAAACCTCCCACCCCTTCTCGCGCCTCTCTTGACCGTGAACCCCCTCGAGCCCATACCGGGTGGGTCAGTTGCAATGGCTGGCCCCTCCTGAATCGGCTGAGGTTCCTCCACTACTGTAGGAAACCAACTTTCTGCCCTTTCCGACATGACCTTACTCACGAACTTCACCTTCCTCAAATCATGTTCCCCCCCCACTACCTGCTCTACTCCTGCCAAACCTTCCATCAAATCCTTATCCCTCTCTTTACCCAGCATACTCCGCCAATCGCTCCTAACTCCTCTCCCTGACCTCTCATCTTCCACATCCTTCCTCCCCTCCTTAACCTCCTTACCCATCTCCACCACCACCGACCTCAACCCCTCCACCGTCATCAACACCTTCCTCAAAGCATGACTCTCACTAGTCATGATTTCATCCATCCTCCCCCTCACCCAGACCCATCCGGATTGTTTTCGTACTGGTTGCACTGCCTCGTACCTTCTGACCACGTGCCATTTACCCCTAACCCACAACCCCTGCTTCACCAGCCTCGTTGCCTCAGCCTCACCCCTAACAAACGCCACCACAGTCGATGACGTTTTCCCTTTCTTCTCCCTCCTCTCCCTCTCCTTCCCATCAACCAACCACCTAGCACCGTCAGAAATCACAAATCCCGCCTCTTCCAATGCATCCACAACTCCACCAATCCCGCCAGACCACAACACACCACCCACCTTCAACCCCATCACAATCCTCTTCCCGCTCAAACCCACAGGGTCAAACGGGTTCCCACCTCTTTCTACTTTCCTCTTCTTCCCTTCCACCACCTCCTCCACCATTTCTTTTATCCCCCTCTTCCCACTAGCCGGAGTCGCTGGTCTCCACTCCCCCATTGTGGTCGATTTCCTAGGCGTAAAAGGAGCAGCTCTCTCTGCCCTCTTCAACATCTCACCTCTCTCCGCCGAAGCTAGCTTTAATTCCGCCTCTGTAAGCTTCTCTCTTAAAAGGGATACCTCCCTCCTGAGGCTGTCGACTGTGTACTCGGGCTCCATCTTAATTAAAAAATGGTCGTTGATGCTGTGATTGGACAAAAACCCTATCGTGGGTTGGTGTAACAAGTAATAAAACCTTTGGGTGGGGTTGTAACGGGCACGGTGCTTGTTCGGGTTCTTCTTTTTTTTTTTTTTTTTTTTTTTTTTTATCAAACTTTTCGTCATATTAGCCTAGCTACTCTACAAACTAATAATCTCTAAAGGGCTTTCTGTAGCAAAAGTCTGTCTGCCCATGGTCTCCTCCAGCCCCTTCAACCCAAGCTCTCGGATCCGTTTTCAATCTAGGACACAAATCAACTGGCCCTCCCAACCACTAGCCTAAGCCCGGTCAGAAGCACAAACTCCAACGGTGGCCATACAGCTCTTGTCTACCGCCCTACGAGCTTCCCAGCCATATGCCCAAATAAGAAAATACAAAAGGCAACTCTCACGTGCCCCAACAACAAAAACAATTAACTCCCAACCTTCGCCCCTGGCTTCAAACGGAATTATGCCCCAGATCCGGTGTCACCCTTAACTCCCCGGGGATCCCTCGCCCTTCACCACGCTGTGGCTACGGTTACTCCGGTTGGTCGTCTCTGTCGGATCAGCGCAAACTTACTCCCATTGACAAAAGAAACAAGCGTGTCGTCAATGCCATCATCGGTTAAAAAACAACCCCTCGCCCCCTAAAATTCCACCAAACCAAATCACCCCAATCCCCAACCACAACACTCAGGCCGGCAAAAACACCGACCAAACCCAGTCCACTTCCTCACCCCACACTACCGCTCCCAGAGATGCACCATGAGTTACGCCACTTGCAATGGGTCGCGTCGCTCACCTCACCCCCGTTTCAACCCCGCCAAATAATAAACCTTAAAAGCCAATCCTTTTTCTTAGACGCGCCTGGCCCAGCGTCACTCCAGTCCCATCCAATCCGTGAGGTCCCATTGCCTTACTAGGGTCAGCCACAGCATCAGCCACAGCCTTCGACTCTTGCGCCACGCCGGACGGAGCCACCTCCCTCCAACCCCCGCGCCACATCCGCCACCAATGTGCCCCAGTCCCAACGCCACCACCGCCACAACCCCGCACCAAGATTTTTCCATTCTTTACCGCTGCCGTATACAACTTAGGCACGAAAAACGGGACTCGTAAGGCGTAGGAAAACCTAAAGATGTCGAGCAAGTCGGTATACAAAAGTAAACCAGTTAGCTGAGATGACAGTTCGGGTTCTTCATGATGGGGAGTTGTACCTACCTCGGGTAGCACTTAGGCAGTGGGGGGTGGGGAGGGGGGGATAGGATTATACAGTTCCAATATTCCCTCAAACCTTTTTGTTTTGTTTCCAAAATTAAAATTTATATAAATATTTCCCCCCCCGCCCTATTTGGGGATGGATCTTCAGAGCCTCATCGACCGATTTGGTGAACGATTGGGAATATAATATTATGGTGTGCTGAGCACGGAATTGGAAAAAGCTTATTATGTGCTCGTTTCCTAATTGTCTATGCCGGAATATTTGATCACTGGTATGTGAATTTGTGGGACTAACCTTTTTTCCCCCCACTCGGTAGATTACGGCCCCGGAGTCTAGTCCACTCTGCTCTAGGTTGAAGGTACTGTACATATAGGTACTATAGGAATATTTAATGCGAACTGGGAGTACGCTGCTCAAGAGGGGTGCTGAGAACGGGGATGCTGTAGACTGCTCGTAAGGTCCGTGAGCAGCTTACTGTTAGAGTATGGAGGTTGTTTAGTCAGTTGGCGGCTTATGTAATGCGAGCACCGGGATTGTGGATAAAGCACAGCATTTTTGCATCTTAACCCTGCCTGGAACACGGCATCAAGAACACGAGCAGTCAGCGCATTGGAAGCCTTGTTCTGAGGCTTGAGTGCATTAATGGTGCGGGAGCAGGCATTGGAAACCCCAACGACAACAACGACTGAAAGAATGATGCAGATACCGTCGACTTCTATTATCATCGGTGCCTTTATCGAGTGCAATTGAGGTATTACGTGGTTGAAGAGGAGGTTGGAAAGGAAAGGAAAAAAAAAAGAGAGTGCCTATTTTGCAAACGGGCCGGATTTGGCAGTGTTCTGCGACTAGAGGAATTGGGATGTTGGTGTTGTTGTTTTCGTATGCTAGCAACAGTTTACAGAATAATTCGGACTTCCCGGTAAACGAAAGGAAGTTCTGGCTCGAGCGTAATGCTTGCATCCACCGGCCAACTTTCTTGGACTTGTACTTGCAGTGTCGGAACGGTTTTTTCTTTTTCTTTTAAAAAGAAGAACTGCTATTGGATACCACCTGGATCCGAGCAGGATGGCCAAATTTTGGGGTATGCAATAGCAACCCTTTTTGAAAGCTCTTCGACATTTCGAGCGATGGGAGCTCATGGCATCAGATTAGCAACTAACACTTGGTATCGGGCGTATGAGTAATTGTCTACGCCTCATAGGCTGTGTCGTGTTAGCCTTGAGCTCTCTTATCCGCCTGCAGCAATCGCTAGCAAGGGCCACTGAAGCTTTGGGGAAGGACGGGGGTCTTTGGATGCTGATGCCCCTCTCTCGAAGTCTTATCTGGCGATATACTCGTCTACATTTGAGGTATTGCGAAGGATTCAAGTTAGATAATTCTGGCACCAGGTCGAGGATTTGAGCAGGGGAGAACCATCTACAGTGCGATTTAAACACATGATGGAGGGTCGCGATATGGTCCTTATGTTTAGGAGGCCGGCCTCCGGGTGCCTAGGGTCTGCAATTCAAGTACCCTGGGGGTATGGTACGTCTACTCGAAACTATGAACCAAGCAGTTCAGTGCCGCGCTATCAGATACCATAATTAGCCCTGTAACCAACAGAAGATGAGCGGGGAAGGGAAGGGAAAAAAAAGAGAAGTGAAAGAGCTAACCTATAACAAACGATGGCCCTCCAGTACCGCTGACAGGGCACCCTGAGCTATCCTCCAGAACCTCCCAGGGACCCCCGGCACATGGTCCAACGGGATCTGCGTATTGAGCAACAGGATCTCTGTGTCTCACTATGGAGCAACGGCTGAGCCCAAACGCAGAAGCCAGGGCCTCTGAATGCGGAGTTCGGGCCGAGCGTTGCCTCCACTGGTATGCTTGTGAGATTGTTGGCAGCTAATCATTGGCAGCAGGTGAGAAGGTTATATCGGGAGCAATGTTTGATGAGACTGGGAGGCTGTGATTGTTTGCTTGAGGTTGTAACAGTTTCTGTTAAGGGGATGGGATTAGGGCTTCTTTTTAGTTCTGCCTTTGTTGCTTGTTTTATTCGCCATGGGATCGTGCGATGGATCCCTGGTATTTTTTTATCAATTCTCTGCTAGTGGGGGAGTGAGTCTGTTGGGTGATTGCAGTTCTTGACTTTGTAGAAGGATTAGGAAAGGGAACTCTGCTCATGCACTTTGGTGATGAGAGCATGAGAGCCATTTCAAGATTTCAGAGGATTGATATTAATTGATATTAGGGGAAAAGGACTACAGACCCAACTCATGATACTCGCCTACCTTTATGCCCGGACGTTCTGGAACCGAAATGTATCACTTTCGGATCCCGACTGGATTGTGGACTGTTTAGAACCTACTCTTCTACAGGTTATACGGACTCTTGTTCTGGGATAAGCATGATTACTGCGTACTATGCTATTGGTGACTACTTTCTATGTCTTGAATACCCAACAGAGGTTTCTGAAATCATCGGCCGATGCTACAACATCTTTATGGCCTTTGTTTCCTAAGCACTAGTGGGCACGAAAGGAACGTTTCAATGGGAAGAGGAGTGAGAGGGAGAGAGGAGTATAGAAACTATGTATAATAAGCTGCGCCTAAGGCACGATGGGAGCCTGGAAGAATACCATCGTAAGTACTTGATTCGACGAACGGCCGAAAACAATAGGTTTCAAGTTGTAGGGCCCAGTGGGAAATCATATCAAGGGAATGTGGAAAAATATTGCTCCAAGATACCGGGTGACCTTTCCGGTCGATCGGTAATCACCACCGCTATCCTGCGCTTTCCGAGGAGCTGGATTTTCCAGCACGGTATCACATTAGGTCCAAGCAAAAGCCATAGCTGCAGGAGGCTGATTCGAGGAAGGTGGTGTCTCTCTAGCGCCAGTGGGGGTTACATACTCGGAATCCTAGGATGTTGGTGTGATATGAGTGCACAGCTCGAAGGTATTAGGTGGAATGCTTAATGAAGAAAACTGGAGTGGATTGATCTTGGAAAGGGAGTAGCTGTTACAGTGTTCTCCCCCATTAAATTTCTTTGAACTTGATCAATCTGTTCTGCACTATCGTATCTGTCTAGGGTCTGGGAGTTCTGCTCGCCTGGATGGGGTAACGCTGCCTGGCTACCCTAGTATACTTATTTCTAAATAGTTTTATGAGGGGAGAGATGGTCTTCATGCTTGGGATATGGACCATAGGGGTGTATTTCACACCGTCGTTGAATCAATTCGATATTGCGGGAAGAGGTACTACTCGAAATTTGTCTGTCAATGACTGTGTGCCTGCTGTATGCTGATCTGGTTGCGGATCTGTGGTGATAATGGGTCTTCATTCGTGTTGGCATCCCGGAAAGGTAACTTTCCACACCCTTCGTTGTTAAAATTCCCAGAAAACACAACATTATGTACCGTTTCTCATGGCCTAGCAGTTAGGGGAATTGGTCACTTCTAACGGGAACAGGGGAGGTTTGGAGCTCGGCTCCCCGCCGGGTGGTTATATCGGGCATTGAAAAGACAAAAAAAGTAAGACCTGTTTGGCTAGCTATGGTTTGAGACAGCCGTGATTTAAGATCATGATTTGCAAACAGCACTCTGCCAAACACGCCCGCAATTTCCAAAATTTTGTAACCTCAATTTAGGGTTAACTGTAGGGTGAAAAAAACATAGCTTAGATTTTCAAGTCACGCCTTGACATTTTCCCAAATCATGATTTGGGATTTCCTGGAATTATGATTTGGAAACACTATAATACTAAGCCAAGCACCATGAACATTTCAAATCACGACTAGCCAAACAGGCCCTAAACCTTGGCTAGCTACCCTTTTGCCATCTAGCTTTCTGACATGCCCTAACACACTCTTTCTTTCCCTTGCTGCTGAATTCCCAGGGAGCGACTTCTGGAGTAGCAACAGCAAATCTGCAGGTGAGGAGGCCCTGATTCTAGTGGCTTACTGGAGGTGCTTCCTGTGCTATGGGGCTTGACTAGAGAGTTTATTTCTTGTATATTTAATGGAATTGGCTGATACCTGCCTTCATTGGGAGTGAGTTCAAGTATCTTGCGGCTACGGGTCCAGTGTAGGCCACCCATCTTTTGCGAGTCTGGGGGTATTCTCTGCCTAGTATATTTTGTTGGGGTGTCCGTGTTTGCGGCCTAGTATGGGCAAATACAGGATCCCTATAAAGTGCCATTCATGAAGACTCACTCGGCCACAGCGATATTGCTGTTGTTGGAGATAAAGTGTGAGTGTTGGAAAATGTGCATTAGAAATTGTAGTTGCGGTCACGCTCTGATACCCTCTGCTGCTGCGTCACCCCCTGTCCCGTCTCAACCTCCACATGCTTCCCTTCTTCCCTCCCTTCTTTTCTTCTTCTTTCACTCTCTACTCTCTCTCGTTTAACAAGTAATACAAGTTCTTCTTCTCTTTTGCAGACCGCTCTCCTTGTGAACTTGTAACACTGCTCGCTTCCGCTTCTCAACAGTGATATATGAGACCCTCTGAGTGTGGAAACCGTAGGAAGGTATAGATTGGTGATAGAAGAAGGATCAAAATCTCAGATGTCCCTTTTTTCACTGCTACTTGGGCTGGAGGCTACGGTGCTTATACTCATGGGAGGTATCTATACTTGCGCATTGCAAAAGCTTCCGGAAATATGGACTTCGGCTTAGCGCCAACTTGGGTGGGAACATCTTGTACAAAATGCCAAGCTTAGTCTCCGCATTTCCGGAAACTTTTGCGATGCGCAAGTATACAGTGCCAATGATATGAGCCCCACTATTCCCCGCCCGACATTCTTCCATCATGTCGAGGGGATATTCTCAATAGCCGTGCCGGAGTTTGCATCGTCTCTCTTCCCGGGACTATAGCGATGAGATCCAGCTCCAAATATAAGGCACTATGAATGCTGAATTCTCGTTTCTCGGCCCGTGAGACAGAATATACAAGTGGAATACGACAGTATAGGCCACTATCCAGCCTCCACACTAAGGTGACTTACCGCCGTACTGTCAGCGCAGAGACTGTAGACAGTACAGAAGACTAGAGAATCTAGTAGCATGCAGAATTTGCAATCGCTTTTTTCCCCTAAACCGAAGGAAGCAAATCAACCTTTGTAAAAAATTTAATAAAAATAAATTATTGTTTGATTTTTCTTTCTGCTACCCCGCCGATCGCAGTCCTCACCTTTAGGGGTGAGGTCTAGAGTCGGATTCTACCACCTCGCAGCAGGTCTGATTTGCGCTACAGCCTTATTAAGGCTTAAGGTCTTCAGTCTCCCAGTTCCTGTAGGGTAGGTATCCTTCGTTCCCCTACCCTACGTGACGGATCGTTCGATAATAACTCATTTTGAGAGGAATCGAACTCCTGGGCTCCTGCTAATTGCACAGAAGGTTAATTGTTTCTTGACATATTAACCACTGCGCCAGCTAGGTATTTTCACATCATACAACCAAGGGAACCGATACTTATCCTGCTGTCTCTGAAAAAAAAATATTCGCCTGAGGTTAAGGACAAGGATTTTGTAACATCTACTGAATACTTGGTGCATTATAGAAGTAGACACATCCTTAAAAGAAGGGAAATTATAAATATTAATCACTAATAGCCAACGGCAGGGTTCCTTCGTGTGCAAAGCAAGAGGGAAAAGCAGGATTTGAAGAGAGCTGCTAGTTACAGATGCACAGCCGAAGGCCGTTGGGCAACAACACATAAATTAAGATATCTGGCGATTCTGTTTTTCTCCTCTTTGATATTTCCCTTCCTTCTTCCCTTCAGCCTAGTTTGCTAGGATGCTTCACTGGTGCTGGGTGGAGGAGTTAGGGCAGAAGGAAGAAACGAATCTTATTAGATGTGCTATCATACCAGAGGATCAGATCGTACTTCCTGATATGGATGCACAGTACTATATAGAAACCCGCGCTTTTCTCAAGTATCCGCACCGTAAAATTAAAGGTTTCTAGGAAGTAAGTAGCTATACTCCTGACCAAGCACTGCCCACTATAGCTCAAACGGTGAGTTTCCACAGCATCCGATACCATAGCGTGGCACTACATCATAGCAAAACAAGCCTGACTACAGGATGTATTCCAATTTGGAAGAAAGCCGGTTGAAATGCACGACCAAAGAGAAAGAAATGGAAGACACAGGGATAAGAGTGGCCAAACACCACTGATTTCCTGCTAGATATGGACGTGAGGGGGGCTGTGAGGATGCTATTAGGACCGCAGAACGATATCAATATCATATCGGCAAGTAGCGGGGAATTAGACCGGTTTCTCAACTGATCTCTCCAAGATCATCTTCATTGCCTAATTTGGCACCCTTTTCCTCCCTTATTTACTAGGCTAGATTCCCGTGTGCTTTTTCACACTTTCTTTCCTATATCTGCTTGTTTTAGTTACCTTTTGCCTTCCTCATGTCCATTCTTCATTCTTCGTTGATGACTTCACTATCGTGCTCTAGGCGATGGGTGCAAGCGGAGTGGAGGCAAAGCTTTGATTTCCCCGGATACAAGCACAAATGCGCGAGAGTGTTTTTGTTCCCTGATGCCTTACCAACTGTTGTCTCATATTCTTCTAGTATTTCTAAGGGGGCTTGCTTCTCGCCTATCTATTGTAAACCCTTACGAGAGGGCCATCTTTTATTTTAGCTTTTAATTTTCAAGATATATAATTTTACAGAGGACGAAATTGAGGTAAAGTTAGGGTGTTTCGCGGTTCATGCATCACAAGTTTTCCCCGGCCACAGAGCGCTAATAGCTTGTCAATGCCAGATCATCTCTTACAGCACCTGGAAGCCTGCGGGGAGTTCGAGGAAGCAGAGTCGAGTGGGGTGACGTCGACTGCTAGGAGGAGCTGTAGTGGTTAAGACATCAACTATTAGTACTATGTGCCTACCAACAGTATGCAAAAACAATATCGCATGAATTTTAATTTTATAGCTATGACAGATTGATACATGAAAACCCAATGTAGATCCCAAACCTTACCTTCCCCAAAAACCCTGCAGCCCAAATAAAGTCAAAAAAAAATCCCCTCTCTCCTCAGGCTCCCTATATACACCCTCTTCCTCTCTCTACAAAACTCCCTTCTCTCCTCTCACGGAATTAGCATTGCCAGTGCGGAGGAGTCCTGAATTTACAGTGGCAGCCAGAGCAGCATTTGCTGTGGCCAAGAGCATAGCAACGCGGCCTAGAAAGAGGGTACCTGCCCTAGGCTCCGGAACTGAGATCAACCGTGGTAGACTTGTAGAGGAATGCCTTGCCTCGTGTTAGAGGCCTAGTCTGAAGGACGCTCCAGCGAGAGCAGAGGCTTTCCAGAGGAGTTTCCGCCTGGTGTCTCCCTCACTGTAGGCTAGCCAAATACTACAGTTGCCATTATTTCCCGGAACCGATAATATCATCGGAGCGACTCTTCCACATATCTATCTCTATCTGCCCTGAAGGTGGACGTTAGGGTATTATCTACCCTCAACCCTCATCAGCAAAACAAAAGTGGTTCGCCAGGCATTTTTTAATGAAGCGATGCAATTCTTATATTACTTACTATGATCCCAGCGTGAAATTGTGCTTACCTTTCCCTTCCCCCCTCTTTTTTGTCCTTTGTATCTTATCTGTGATAAACTAGTGTATCGTACTCAAGTAACGTTAGGAAGGCGCTTAGGATACGCAACTTTGCAGCTGAGTGGACCCATCCATCATCTCCAGGGAACCTTGTCCAAATTCCTTGCGAGTGCGATTTTGTGACGCTAACTATTTTTATTTTTTTTAGGAATTGAAGAAAATGAAACCCCATTGTTTCATTTATTTGTCAAGAAAAGCTAAAGAGGACATATGTACCTCCTCCACGAAACGGTAATGAGCCCAGCTTCAAAGAGGCAATTACCCTCCCGGGTATGATATGTAGCTATCAGAAGCGTACGGAAACCCGTCGCCGGGCTTCCTCCAAAATTATAATGCACCTTATAATTAGGTTCACCACACTATGCCGAATTATACGGTTATTCCGTACCCTGCAAGAACTGGAGGTTCGAACTCTGCTGGAGGACTCGATGGTGAGTGATTCTTCATGAAGAGGGAAGGATAAGGTGAGGGTGGGGTTTAGATTTTGTTAGTGTAATCTTGTGGGGTCTATGACTTCTCTTGATGCACGTTTATGATGGTTTCTCATGTTGGGCCTGCCATCGCTTCAAATGCTGTTTTATCCAGGAGGAGCCCGCTTTGATCTGGTTCTTGGCCATCAAGTAATTCAAGGAGCCGAACATCACGAAGCAGAAATGACTGGAGCAACAACAGTTTTTTTTTTTTGCAGGATTTATCTCACTCTTGCGAAAATGCGCCAAGATTGGGATTTCGTAACTTATGGCCCAACGCACGCCTGGCTCTGGCCAGTAAAAAAAACCGTAGTGGGGTTTCTGTTTGTGCTCTCCCACGGTATAGAATGAAAGTCTGCGCCGGTATGCATATAGCTAGAGGCCGCCTGAGAAGAGCTGTCTCATGTCTTCAGCCGCAGAAATCATAGTGCTTACCTAACCGGAGAACCAGTAGCGGTAGTCTACAGGCAAATTCTGCCGCTTCCCTGGATGAAACAGTTGAACAATGCTTGATGTAAGCACAGTATCTCATAGCGTTTAGGCAATCGACCTCCCTGATACCCCTCCCTGCCGTCACCCTCTCCTACTCTGTATACCCTCTCTATCGGCGCCGCTTCAGATACTATGGATTAGACGTGTTCACAAGGCTCCGGAGTACTGGGGATATCGACTCTTTCAACCCCAGCATTCATATAATAACAATGCCTTCGGCCGAGTGATAGCGGATGGCAAACCCTGCGTCCTGCAGAGGCCGCCACCGCTAGGGTCTCGGGGGAGGGCATTACCATTTACCATTTACGTAGCAATCGACTCAATAGCGTGGGAGAATGGGTTTTCGGAACAAACGAGTTTCGGGAGCGGGATGCGGGAAGGAAGGAAGGAGTGGATCGGGTGCGCCGTGCTACTCTGCCAGGAAGATCTGGGTGTGGGGGAAGACATAGCTTAACTTAAGTAGCGCAAAATATTGCGAATGGAGTCCACGCATATCGCTGGCTGCCGAGTGTATGGGGAGGAGGCGGTGAGTAAGCGAGCTACTATATCGATGGGCCCCACGTTAATTCAATATATTTTACCCTAGCTATGCCCGTCCACAGCAGTAAACACCTCAAGCATCTAAGCTATCACAAAGGCAATCTCGAATTGCGATCTACGTAATTTATACTGTACTATATAGTAGTACATAGAGTGACCCAACGTGAGAACCCAAGGCTAACATCATAAGGACCGCTCATTCCTGCAATGCCACAACTGGTCATTGGGAACACCCCACTGTGTGCAATTCATAGCTGGGTGGCTGATGAAGAGGTAATGTTCTAGCCATGCGAGTTATCATTCGTGATACCTGTCAACAAGGGTGGGCTCTTATGACCCCCCCCCCGTATGGCATCGAAACTCTAACTTAGAGGATGCTTTCATGCATAACACATGATCTAGGTATAGGCCGCCTTTGTCACGAACATCAGATCTTCCACCATTCAAACCGGGTGATGCTCCTTGACTTAATCTGACCCGTACCAAAGCGCTTTGATATCCACCGCTGGCAGTCAACCCAAAACATGGTCAGAACAAAAAAAAAACTCCATTTCTCACAGGATCTACTATAGCAATAACCCTCGTCCGCCCCCCGCTCGTCTCCGAAACTCCATTTCCACCCCCAGTAGCACCTTAGGCCATCATCTGCAATGAAAAAGGTGAAGAAAAAAAAGTTAGGATATGTAAGAAAAAAGAAATGACCATTTAAAACTCCGCTAGCCCATTTTCACGCTCAAAGCCCTCCTCCACCCAAAATCGAGTGGGAGGAAAGAAAAAAAAAGAAAATATTATGAAGCCAACTCCTTGACGCCCACACATCTCCTTGTGCATAGGCGCCCGTGATGAGAACAAAGCACAATCGTAAGACCCCTTATTTCTATCGGCGTCTGCCCCGTTTGGAAAGTTTTCCGAGAAAAAGCGGGAGAGGGTAGATGAGATGCTATGGATATCCGTCATGTAAGTAATGAAAAGATAAAATAAAAGATGCACACATATGGTTTGAGCACGATACAAAATTTAGGTCAGAATCTGGAATTCCTGTGAGCACGGGAAGGCACATAGTGAATTTGAAAAGAATTGTCATTCGGCTCAAGTCAGAAAAAAGAAAAAAAAAAGAAAAAAAAGAGAAAAAATGAAAGGAAAAAGTTGAAAACATGAATGGCCAACAAAGGTAAACCGGTCTGTAGTCTCCAGATTCCCCCCAAAACGTCTCGCTCCCGCTCTTAACCAGCTATGATCAGAGGCCCTTTCGAGCGAAGGAAAAAAGAAGAAAAAATGCCCACTTGTAGTCCAAACTCCAAAGATACAAGACAAACGCCAAACCCTTTCATACCTATTCCCACAAATCATACAGTGCTCATTTCGTGTCTTCATCCTCTGGCGGTGCTTGCTGTGATTGGCTCTGAGGTGGCGGGGGAGGAGGGGCATGCTGGCCACCCTGATGCTGCTGCAGATGCCCAAAGTTATTGCCTCTACCCCCGGGCGGGAAATGGGGTCCGTGGTAAAAAGGTGGCGGGGGGCCGCCTTGATGGTGAGGGTGTGGCTGTCCGCGTATCATACCAACTGATCCATCGTTAGAATATGCATTGTACACCAAACTAGAAGGCATCATCATAACCGATGCCATATACGCTCCGCTGCTACCACTGCCATTGTCCTGCCTCCGGCCACGCCCCCCTCCGGCGCCCATAGGGGCATTTCCCGTCTGACTCCGTTGGAGAGCGTATGACGACAAGCCCGAGCCACCCGCCGAAGGGGTGGTATATGTAGCCAAAGGGGATGCAAGAAGTGGAGTAGCAGAAGCAGGTTGAGGAGACAAGTGTAAATTGCGCATGCGAGGGGATGGAGCAACAGGGGAAGCAGCACGACTAAAAGCAAATTTGGCCGCCGGCGTAGAAGGGACGGGAGGAAGGGAGACAGTAGATTGAGGACGCGGGGGCAACCAACTTTGGCCATGGAGGAGTAACTCACTTTGTTGCTGCCCTTGCCCTGCATATATCGGGGCTGTTTGTCCTGGCTGGAGAGTATATTGCATCATTTGCGGGCCAGCAGGCGTCCCTTGCTGAGATCCTTGGTGTATCATCATCGGAGCAGCCCTACCAGGGCTTGGGTGTCCTTGAGAACCGGAAGGGGGGGGAGGAGGTGCGCCCTGGAGATAGGCGTGAGGTTGCTGAGGTGAGTACATAGGTGGGTGGTGAATGAATTGTCCTGCTGGATATGGTATAGGTTGGGGGCCTTGCACCATCATTGGCCCAGCTCCGGTGGCTCCCCTAAAGCCACCATAATAACCATATGCCGGCCCGCCCGGCCCACTCGGAATAGCGTACTGCGCCTGCTGGTGTGAAGGATACATGGGCCCGATCTGAGAGTGATGGGCTACGGGGGACTGCTGGTATGGAGCCACTGTTGCGTTGTGGAAGCTTGGAGATGGCATTATCGAAGGGGGTATCTGCCGTAAATGTTGTTCTGGTTCATAATGCGGAGGAGGAATACCCATGTGTTGAGGCATGTGGGGATGTGGTTGGTGAGCGATATGAGGAGGTGGGTTGATGTGGGGTATATGAGAGGGAATTTGTTGATGGTGAGGTTGAGGCAAAACGTGGGGGGGTTGAGACGAATGGATGGAACTAGCCATACTGAACTCTGGCTTCGCAAACATTTGTTCCCACTTTTTGTCTCTATTTTGCTCGGTAGTCGGCCACGTAGGGGGTGTAACAAATGCAGGCTCAATATAGTCGTTGGAATTTCCTCTGATTTCCCTTCCAGGCGCACCTTTGGGCGTTGGCGTAGCGGACGCAGCCAACTTCATACGTTTGAACGGATTGAACCGATCGGCAATTAGTGGCTTCTCCTGTGAAGTTTTCACCTTCTTGTTACCAAAGAATGCTGAAGGGCTTGCAGCTCTAGAGGAGTGAGCGTGCGCTGAAGTTGTTGGACTAGGGGTGGCAGTAGTGGACGGGCCACCTAGGGTCGGTGTGAAAGATATAGCATTAGGATTAGGTTTGAACTCTGGGGCTTTTGCACTCAAATTCCGAAGATGAGCTGCAGAAGATGGTGATGTGGACTTTGGAGCTGTCGGTATATTCCCAGCAGCAGGGCCTGTAGGGACACTGTGGGGGTGTTCAGGAATAGGTACAGGAGACCTTACAGACACTTGATGGCCGGCGCGTCGATCAACAGCAATTTGGTGTAATCGAGTACTAAGAGGGGGCTGCTGAATCTGCTGCCCGCGTGGTAAACGTGATTGAGTTGGAGGAAATCCTTGTAACAACTGTTGACGTGTTAATTGAAACTCCTCGGGATTCTTCGCAGCGAAGCTATTCGGAGGAGGAACCCTCGTTGTTTGAGACGGCTGCACGGTCGCCGTAGGGGGAGTGCTAGTTGTCTTAGCAACGTTCTGCTTGGCTTTTTCGACAATCTCCGCTTGTTTTGACTTATCCTTTGCCAATATTGGCACCAGATCCTGTGGAACTTCCGTTTTCAAGACAAAATTCTGAGAAAATTTCTTAAGTTCCTCCAATTTTGATGCCCTATCCCTCTGAACGAGATCAGCTTTCTTTTTCTTGTAGCGTTCCTTCTCCGAGTTGACGAATCTCTTGAAATTCTCAGTCACTTCTTGGGGAAGAGGGGCGTCTGAGCTATGAACACTAGGATCCACAGACGATGGCACAGGATGCCCCCTCTTAGGCACTATTGTTTCAGGAAGCAATGTCTTCTCCTTCGGTTTTGCAGAAATATCTTCAGAACCCTTATTTGGTGGCTGTTGATTGAGTGTGATTTGTGGAGGTGGAGGCCGAGGAGCCTGTGGCGGCTGCTGATGTTGCTGTTGCTTCTGCTGCAGGGTTTCAGGACGAAGAAGCTGAGACGAGATTATAGCAGGATCATGCGGAGCGCCGGGAACCGTTGGAAGTGCGGTAGGCGCCCGAAGCGCTGGTGGTGTATAACGGTTATTGGGTTGTTGTATCTGAGGGAGAATTGCTTGCGCGGGAGTCCTCTGGACAGCTCCATATCTATCCTCTTCGTCCTTTCCACTATCATCACCCCAAGAAACACCCCTCTCTTCAGCGAGGTGTGGATTCATATTTGGGCCGACGCCTTGTGACTCAATCTCCCGAGCAATCTTCTCAGCTATAGCCTCCCGCTGTTGATACAGAGGATGTGATCGGTCCACCTTTGTAGTATATATGTCGGGGTTGAAATCAGATTTAACACCAAATAGACGCTCGTTTGCTTCAAATTGGTTCCAGCTTTGACCAGAGGACTGATTCGTTTCCTCAAGGGAAAGCTCAGCAGTTTTCTCGTCTGGTTGCCATCTGTGCAACTCCCGCTCCCGTAAGGCAAGATTTCCGGCTATATCAGCATCGGTCCGGAAATTCCCTGCAGGTGCACCTTTTCCAAACTGCGTTAGCTTCATACTGATAGTATGGGAAATTGCCAGAATCATATTTACCATTCGGATGGGCACTTTGCGACTGAGTCTCGTCCTCCCCAAGGGCAATCTTCTCAGCAAAAATATCGACCAAATCCTTCGGCTCGAAAATCATAGCTTTTTCGAGACCCCCACCAACATATTCACCCTCCTCTACTCTTTCATCGCTATTATCGCCCAAAGGGGTTCGGACTTGGCGAACCCACTTCATAGTAGCACCAAGGTCGTGACTCTTGGTGTCTGCACCAGTTAAGATGCCTGCAAAGCGTGCACCGTTTCTTAGAGTGATTGTCACTTGTTTTCCCTGTGTAGCAAATATTTGGTCAGCAACGCTGAAAACTGAAATCTTAAAATTCAATCGATTAAGGGCATTAAATAATAGCTATGTATATAAATGATTCCATGATTCCATAGCCACAGCTGTCACGAACTCAAAAGAGAATTTGACGCAGAAAAGATACTTACTACGAGATTCATGAGCAAATAGAGAGTTCTATCATGCATATGCTTATCATGAGTATCAGACTCCCCGCCGGAAGAGGCATTGGCACCCCTGTTTTTCATTGCTGCGGACTGGCTGGGTGTGGGTGATGCAGAAACTGAATTTCCAGTTCCGTTGTACTTCTGTTGTTGGTTGTTTGTTTGCCAGGGTTTGTGAGAAGAACCTCGCCTGTATATACCGAAATTAATCATAATTCAACAAGCACCCAAATAGACACTCGCTCCGAAAAAGAAAAAGAAAAAAAATAGGACTAGAACGAAATAAAAACGAATATCGTTCGAGAACAAGAAGACAAGCTCACAACAAGCTCAGCCGGCAGGGAAACAATTAGGAGAGGAATGGGATGAACAAATGAGAGAGAACCAAAATTCAAAATACTTGTGGGAAGGGTAACAACTCCCCAAATGAGGGAACCACGGTTTCCGCCTGGAAGGTTCCAACCACAGAGACCAATACATTGGTAACACACCCCATCTAGACAGAAGCATACTCTAGAATGATAAGGCTTACCTTTGGGCACCATCAATGGGTGATTGGGTAGGTCGTCTGTTCGAATTTCCACCGCCGCCAGAGCCCCCAGCAATACTACCCTTCAACTGCGGTCTTCCTCCGGCAGCATTAGAAGAAGCGTTAGAAGAAGCGCCATTGGTCACTGCGGAAGGGGCTGTTGCAGTGGTCGCCATATTGAATCAATGTAGTTTTGCGAGAGCTTGTAATTAGGTGTCGTGAGTTGGGCTGGAGTTGCGAAAAAAGTAAGCAGGGAAGCATGACCGGGGTTGAAGGGATGCAACAAACACGTTCTATAAGACGCCGAGTTTCAGAGTACTTTTCTGCTCTTCCCCTCAAGCAGTAGATAGTATATGAAGGGGTATTGGGGAAGGAGAGGGGGAGAAAGAAGGCGGAGGTTTAGCGGAGAAGGTGTGGAGGGGATGTTGGAGGGGGGAAGAGAGTGCAAGAGATGGGGAGGGAGACGGTGAAAGGGCGAGGAAAGGAGATCTTCCGTTTGCTGATCAAAGTCTGAAAACAACCACAACGAAGGAAAGTTCCCAGCCTGAGGAAAGGACGAAATGAACGGCAAGAAAAGAAAGGAAAAAAGGTAGAAATGGAATTAGAAGAGCACCTGGCAAATGTGTACGAAGAGGAGGAAGAGGGAGAGGAGGGAGACTGGAATCGATGAGAGAGAAGCAGCCTAAGCAATGCGGTGCAGCATGTACAGTAGGGTATGATGATATTATGGGTAGGCAGTACCGTAGTATGGTAGGTAGTTATCAATGGGTTAGGTCTCAGGACCCGCCAAAAGAAAGCACAGAGGGTCGGCAAGTTACTTTTTGCCTATTTTTTTATTTTTTATTTTTTATTTTTTTTTATTTTTTCTACCTCTTCCCTTTTTCGTCACTTTTATGTAAGGAAACTTGGTGTCTGAGGGCGATGATTGAAGCAAAATATTGACTACAGTATTGTGCCAAAATATGATGTATTTGAAGGAGCTTTTCTATCTTGCGGGGAACACTGCCGATATGCAAGGAGGAAAGGAAGGAAGGAAGGAAGGAAGCAAAATACTATTTTCAAGAGAGGGAAGAGGAAGAAAAAAAAAAGGGTTCTCAACGCACACGCAAAACAGCTGTTTTTTTTCACAAGTTCAACATTTCATCCAAATAAGGCAATAATCACGCCAAGCCGCGAAGAATATAGCAACTAATTCCCCCTGAATTGCTAGAATTGGTGAATTTGGCACAGAAAGTGACGCCATAATTACCATTTTAGCACTACTTCGCTTCACAATCAGAATAATTATTGTCCCTTGAAGCAGCTGACCAAAATAGATGCACTGCTTACTTTCCTTTTTTTCCCTCTCAAGCCTCTGCGCACACGAGCCGGCCAATGATCACCTACCGCAGTGATCACATTGTGTTCCTCGAGAATGGGAACCTCAACTACAATAACCACAATACCGGTAAGACACACCTGACAGTTTTTGTAATGAGCCTCAATGCCCTCTTCTCGAGCCTACCGGTAGTCTAACGACACTGTGAACTCACTGCACAGCACCTGTACTCGGGTACAGCCTGTTAAGCCGTAGGAGTATCTGTGCCAGAATTTACCCACCCTCTCAACCCCTCGAACAGTAACCAGCGCAATGCTGTACCAGTATCACCAACATGCAGCTATTCTTTCGAATTTCAGGAAGATTCGATGCAACCCTCGTGGCATTTCACAGGGGGAGGAAATGCTGACAGGATACCGGTACAAGTACCGTACTCGAGTAACCCTCTTTCTTACTTTTCCCAATTCACTTAACGGGTATCATATGTGGCGGGAGTTTTGGTTGGCGCTGGCCCTTTTCAATCTCATTAGAACCCTATTTTCACTTCAAATTCTTCACCAGTAGGATATTTACTGTCAGCCTGCTCCTGCTGCTGTTCTTCGCGTGATTTACCATCCATCATCCAGTGGAATGCGCATTAACCCCAATGATCTGACCTCTTAAATTAAACGCTGCAACCCGAGGATAATGGAATTTCGACCCGTGTCAAGCATAGTTAGGCAGTCGAACCAGTAGCATAGAGGTGGGTCCTGGTACGGTCATCTCACTGGAGGTGCCAGTGATACCAGGGCCGATACCGGACGAGCCCCGCTTCGCACAGCCATTCCAAGCATTCGAGTATCGTTACAGTACAGTACCGGTAACTTCTTGTATCAAACCTGATATGCTGGGGTTTTATTCGCGTAAGGTCAGTTGGGCCATAAGCTACAGTACTGTACTATGGTAGTGAGGAAGAATACCCATTTAGGGACTCTATTATAGTACAGTACAATGTTGTGCCATGCTGTGGCGCCTCTTCCTGTTTACGCTAACAACAAGTAAATACCGGAGGGCGGAAATAGGTTGACATTTTTCAGGTGTTGGAGCTTACTAAAAAATCAATGTGAAGGTATTTTCGCTCCCGGTGTATGGTATTTTTATACATACTCGAGTATGATACTGTACATAGAAAGGGTCTACCAGCGGGAAAGGCAGGGCAGTCTATGATTACAAAACCCTATCGTTCAGGTCCAGAACCCTTTTCAGCAGCAAACAGACCCAAACCCGGCATCATGTCACCGAGTCCCATCCACCATATCCGTTCACCGTACTCGTAATAGCTCACCCCACCAACCAACCACCCGACTGCAACCCCCACCCATCCACCTCTCTCTTCCCGCTTCCCACCTCACTCTCTTTCTCTCACTTCCCCCACCTCCAGACGCATCACAACTAGCTACCTTTGCGGAGTATGCAATCTAGCTCTCACCGCTCTGGTCTCAGAAGATCTCCAACTCCATCCCAGTCTTCTGCATTTCACTCCTCGACAATGTCGTCCCAAAATTCTGGCGGTTCTGCGAGAAGCCCTCGGCAGCGCAACAAAACCAGCGTAAGTTACACCCCCCTCACCTCCCCCCCCCGAGCTTCAGCCTAGGCATTCATTTATCTGTGCTTGCTTTTTGATCACTTGCTACACAGCGAGTGCCTTTGTGCCTCGGTATTTGTGACATATTTTGCTGACCGCAGTTGAAGCCCTCCCAACATCTTTCAACCATTGAGAAATCTGTAACTCAGCTTCTCATCGCAACTAAACAACTACTCGAAACTCTCACCGCCTGGTCACGCCAACAGGCCACCGAGGCTGAGGTATCCGATGTTTACGTTCGTCTCGGTTCTGAATTTAATCTGGCATGTCGAGCATTCACAGCCATAGGCGTTGAGACGGCAGACCTCGGAAACGTCCCGGATGCCTTGAGAACGATACTGGAGAGCACTCTAAGTCAAGACGCTAGTCCCCAAAGCTTAGATGTTTATTTGCCACGGATCAGAGAGATTATCATCAATCTTCTGCACGGTCTTAAACGAAAACAACAAAAACTGCGACAGAAAAATACAAGAGAACCCGGTGGATCTTCCGGGGGTCCCCCTTCAGAGGGAGGGCTTCCGTCCCAGCCGGCGCCTCCTCCTAGGGCAAGAAGCGGTGATTCTTTAGAGGAGGTTGCTCCTCCGCGCTCTTCATCTCTTCCGAGTGGGGGACAAAATCAGAGGGGTTCCTCGCCAACACCTCCGTATCCAACTTCGGCGAGGGGTTCTACGTCTTCTGCACGAAATTCTCACAACCACAACGCATCCATCAGTTCGAATCTGGCTTCGCCTCCCATAACGAATGATTCGGCAGATGTTTACAATGGGCCCGCAATCAATAAGGCACCTATTTCTATGCCCAGTCTATCCGCCCAAACTTTTGTCCCCCCGCCCCCACCACCTACACCGCCTGCTCAGGAAGCTCTAGCCGCTTTGCAGCGGGAAGACCCTCTACAGAGAAGGGCCTCTCGTCGCTATTCAGCATATCAAATTGCGAAGCTCACAGGGTCTTCGCCAGGCGGTGTACCGATGCTACCCTCCAACCCTTCTGTAGTCCCTCGCAATCGGGAATCAAAGGAATCACTGGACGCTGTTCGAGTAAGGCGCTCTTATCAACCAAAGTCGGCTCGGAGTGGTGAGACTTCTCCAATGAGAAATGTGAATCGTATATCAGAAGAGCGAGAGACCGACCCTTCATCGCCTGTCGTCAAAGAGATCGAGAGAGAGGCGCCAGCTGTTCCTGCAAAAGACAATGAGGTCACCAAGGTGAAACCCACAGTTAAAGTTGATACGGGCACATCTCCTCAAACACCCCAAAAAGGTGAAATGAAGGCCATGTCCCCTACAAAGACTGTTTCGGCCGGGATTCAGACAAGTTCGAAGAAGCCTGACAGCAGGCGAGATTCTAGCCCACCACTGGGCAAAGATCTCACTCTTTTCCTTCAGCTTGGCCGCTCTATTAAAAAAGTATACCTTGCCGATGGTTTAGATGAACTGTCAATTACTTCCCTTCGGCTACTATTTATATCAAAATTCAACTATAACCCGCCTTCCGGGGAGGATTTCCCGGAAATCTATTTACAGGATCCGGTCTCCGGCGTGCGATACGAACTTGAAGACACTAGAGACGTTAAGGACAGAGCCGTGTTGTGCCTGAATATCGAAGTCTTGGATGAGGTCAAAAGACATATCGACGATGGAATGGGCAACCTCAAAAAATTGGTTGAGGGACTACGGGGATCAGTTGACGGCCAAGGACTGCAAATTCAGAGAGTGGCCGAGAGGCAAGAAGAGGCAGCTAAGAAGATAGCAGAACTCTCTGTTGCACCTCCCGTGACAACCCCAATTCTCATGCCGCAGCCTCAATCGCTGCCGAGCCCCTCGTCGGCATCCCCAGCAAAACAGGACAATGCCGCGCAACTTGCCGAAATTCGGGACCTCCGAAAGGATTTGGCGGTCCTCCGACAGGTTTATTCTACATTTGTTGCCGATATCAACACTTCGATGTCTGCTATCAAGACCAAAGCTAGTTCGGTCAAAGCGGTGGCCAGTAACCCAGCTCTTGGTCCTAACGAGGGTCGTGCCTACGTTGAGGCCGGAAAAAAGACCTTGGCCAATGATGCAGATGCTCTGGTTAATCGTGTCGACGACCTTCAGGATACCGTCGAAGATCTACGGAAGGACGTGGTTCAACGAGGTGTCCGCCCTTTGGCACGTAATCTAAACCAGGTGAAGAAAGAAATTGCGCAAGCCAGAGCTGAGCTCAAAAAGATGGCCGAATACATTAAGAAAGAGAAGCCGGTTTTCCGCAAGGTCTGGGAGAAGGAAGTCGAACTCGTCTGCCAGGAACAGGATTTCTTTAACATGCAAGAGAACCTCATCGAGGACCTACAGGACGATCTTGACAAAGCGGGACAGACATTCCAGCTGGTGGAGCAGTGCACGGAGACCCAATTCAAGGCTAATGGAGTGGGCGGATCCATGAGATCTGCTAGTAGAGGTTTCCCGATGGGAATGGTGCATCCGGATGATCAGCTCGACCCTACCGAAGCTAAAGACAGCGTGCTTAGTGAGGTGCGCGCTCTGCAACCGAATCACGAGGGCAGACTAGAGGCGATTGAGAAGGCAGAAAAGGCCAGACAGAAGGAGTTGGAAGGCAGAATCCCCGAATTCCAGAAGGAGCTCGGGGAGTTTGTGGAGGAGGGTAAACTTAAGAAGGCAGGGGGCGTAGATGAAGTGGAGAGATTAAGGATGGCTAGGGACGAGAAGATCCGCAAGGATATGTGGGAGCTGAAAAAGCAGATGGAAGAAGCGGAGGCCCGTGCTGAAGCCGAAGAATCGGACGATGAAGAAGAGAGTAGCGATGAAGACGAAGGAGCGACCAATGGAGGGGGAGGGGCATAAAGGGATGCGATTGACTAGCTGTAGGGGTCACATGAAATTCAATGGCAGGTTGGGTGGATTTTTTTTTTTTTCCTTCTTCATCACGGCGCAATGGGTGTATGTGTTCATTGCTTGGCTCATGGGAATACTATCTGCGACGGGGTTTTCTATGTCTCTTCCTTGTGTATAGCGCCTGTCCCCCCCCCCAAGTTTTATACCAGCGTTTTGTTTCCTCTTTTTTTTTTCCCCCATCATTTGTCATAACTTTTTCCCACGGGAGATTTGAGTGAATGTGCCGCGGGAGTGGCTTTTGATGTACAGTACATTGTGGGTGTCAATTGTACATTCAAGGCAAAAACAAAAAACTTAACAAAAGCTTACTGGTAGTATAATGGGTAACAGAATGGTTGTCGGGTCCCGTAAAACTATGATAGTGTCTTTGTAGATATGAAATGTTTGGGGGAAAGAAAATTACTTTAGGGAAGTACAAGTACAGTACAGTAATATTATGCTAGCATCCGTGATTCCCACCCTATTCACACTAATCAACTACAAAAAGAATTACTGCCACCTAACCCAGCGGTTAACTCCTTACTCGAAGAAAGAAGAAAAGAAGGAAAAAAATAATCCACCAGAAGTGATTAAACATACCTATAAAGCCCCATAATCCCACCATGCCCTCCATCACTCGGCACCGCAGTGAACCCCTCCACCCCACCAGCGCCCCAGACGATCTCCACAGCCCCCTCACCCATATCCCACGGCAACAGATCATCCTTCAAAGCCTGCTCAATCCCCCTAACCCGCTCCTGCGCCTCCCTCCACAAAGCGAACGGTTCCCCATCCATCATCCTCTCCGCCATGCCCTCCCAAACCCCGCTCTCACGCGGCAGCCTCGCCATAAACTCCCTCCGCACCAACCTACTACCCCTGTCATCACCACCACTACCACCACTTTCGCGCGGGTAAAAGTACCCCTGCAACTGCCGAATGCGCAAAAGGTCCATCGTCGTGATACGCGAGAATAGTGGGGTGAGGAGGTTGAGTGGGTGGGCTTTTATGAGCTTCATGGCTAGGTATGTCTTTATGAAGAGGTCGAGTTCTAGAGGACATGGTTTGCGCGGAGGGGAGGAGGGTTGTGGTGGTGGTCCGAGTGGGTCGCGCATGTGTGAGGTTTTGGAGAGCATGAGTTTGTATTCCTCTTCTGCGCTTCTGATTCTTTGGAAGATGTAGGTTATGGCTTGGAGATTTAGGCGACAATTTTTGATTTCGTCTGGTAGAGTAGGGGTGAGTGAGTGAGTGAGTGGTTAGATTGAAGGGGGGAATAGACAGACCTGCGGATACTTCAAACTTTTGCTGCCGCTTCGCTAGGTATAACCTTACCAGGGGTTCCCATGGCTGGATACCGGCTTCTTCTTCTCGTGCTATGGCATTGATAATGCTATTCTGGCTGTCCATCCAGGCATTGTGGAATATTCGAGAGGCGAGGATTGCACCGCGCACGTCACGGAAACGGGGCAATGATCGGAGTATCTGAGCGTGGATTTCTATCGGGAGTGAAGATATGGTCGTGATTGTGATGGATGGGATAGTAGCAGTAGTAGTAGTAGTAGTAGTAGTTGACATTGCGCTTTGCTCCCTTGTTATTATAATACTAGAGCTGATGATGATGATAATTGATAATAGTGTCAACTCAACAACAATAGAGGATGATGGATAGATGGTAAATTTAAGGTATTATATAAATAGCGGGGGAAAGAAAGAAAGATGGCAAAAAGCGGGAGTTTGGTGAAATAGAATAGGCGAGTGGATATTGGATATTTGCCGGTGTAGTATTATACTATATCATACAAGATGCATGGCACGGTATCGTACGGTATGCACAGTAGGCCATCGGCGGTTGGGTTGATATGAAGGCGGGGGTAAATCCTCATGCAAAGTCACTCGGAACCGGCAGGACGTGATCGCGGTCTAGGATTCTGTGTATCACCCGTCCCTCCCCCTGAAAGCGGGGTGGAATACCGGTACTGTATGAAAAGCCAAGATTGGCGATGCGCGATGAGAAGGAACCTTGTACTCGAGTTACTAGTGGTGGAGATCGATGTGCTCGTCTCCACAAAATTTCCATCTCTAAGTATTCGTAAGCACACAAACACCTTCCGTTATCAGCTTTGGTAAAGGCTTCCAACTACGCCATGAGCAACTTTAGCGAGCATTTGAGAGCACGAGGACAGCTGAGAAATCTAGATTTTGAGGGGAAAATATGTCTATTATTACTGTACAGTACACACACGCTGCGTTTAAATCAAAAGGCTGTTTATTAGGTTTATACCGCTACGTACCGTATGCATCGACCGCAAGGAGGATAGATCAAAAGCGCCCAGCAGCAGCTGCCTGCAAACAAACTCATGAGGGGAAACGGCTTTGAAATGGGTCATTGGAATTGAGAACATGTCCCGCCCGCTACGATTCTGCCGTTTACAAAAAGTCGTCGTAGAATGCCGCATCCCTGTTCTGGTTCGAGTTTGCTTCCAGCGCATCATCAGTGAAGACGTCATCGTAGGCATGGTCCTTCTGCCAAGCTTTCTCCTTGCGCTCCTTTGCGACTCTCGCCTCTTCTTTTTTCTGTGAGTTGTTTATCCACAATCAGCAACTATCCCACATGCATGCATCGTGGGCTCATTATGGAATAGTGGCGGCGGCGGCAGTGGCAGCGGTGGCGGTGGTGGGGAATTCTTCTTACCCGCTCAAGCATCGCCTTCGTCTCTTGATTCCGGATTTCCCGTTCTCGGGTCTCCTTCTCCTCTGCTAGGTCTGGGAACCGCTCCTCTTTCGTCTTATTTAGCCGGTTGATTATGGCGTTGGTTCGGGCCTCGACTAGAATCTTTTTCACCTTGCGTTGGTCTTTGAAGCCGACTTGTCCGACGGCCATGCTACCATCTTTCTTAAGGTTTGACCAGGGGGTATAGACAACGTTGACGTTATCCTTCTTGTTTCCTATAAGCTAGTCTTAGCCACCTTTTGGTCGTAGAAGATGAAGTGCGAAGACGGAAGCGGGATACCTTCAATGGAGTTGGCTTTTGTGAGCTGTGCACAATCGGTTAGGAGATCTTGTGGAATGCTCTCCCAGTCGCTGCCTTCCGGGAGGCGAAGGTAGATATGTGCCGATGAGAGTTTGTCTGCGTGAAACTTGGGGATTCGATTAGCGTCCTTGTGGGACTGAACTTGGAGAGAGATGACAATTAACGAACCCTAGACTTCGCCGTTAGCTTAATCTAGGCGAGGAAACAAAAACATTCCATACTCACCATATGTCTTCCTTGAAACCGTACTTGATTAACTCCTCATCTGTGTCTAGTTAGCTAGCTTGAGCGTGTTACTCTCGAGGCGGGGAAGCTGAATACTCTCGACTTTGTCTTTGCCGACATAGATGAATGCTGGAGGATCTACAACATTGGAGGAAAAGTAGTAAACCATGATGGCACTGGAAGCCTCTTCGGGATTCTAAGGATTCGCAGAATGAGGAAATGCACTTTTCGTTATGAGAATACCAGTATTGGACTGTTGTGGTGGTGGTAAAGTTCTGGTGGGGGCTGATGGAAAAGGGTTCATCCCTGTGCGGCTCTAACACACAGGAGCCTTAGCAGATCGGAGGCTTGCGGCGGGACAAGGGCACTCTAATTGAATCACAGTATGATATCATAATACATAATAATAATACGATCACTTTTCGAGAGCAACCCGGCCCCTAACTTGTGGAGTATATAATACAATACCAAGCTCTTTCTTTATTTCGAAGCTCTCATGCGCAATTTCGTCTACTATGTACTCAAGTGGAAGTCCCTACCCTATTGTTTGTAACCAGCCTCTGCTAGACTGCTCTTGAGGGCCTCAATCGCCTTATCAATATGCCCCAAGTCACTGTTCGTAACACTAACACCCATATGCCCAAATCTAAAGTATTTGGTAGCTGTAAATCATTGCCGTTAGCCTTAATTCCTCCCAGTGAGATCTGGTCCTACCAATTTCCTTATGTAATCCACCAGCGAACACAACACCTTTAGCCATGAGTTTTGGAAGAAGGTCTGAAGCAGAGACACCTTCCGGGAGGTAGATAGCGGTCATTCCATTTGCCTGGCACTCAGGCTTGTCCGCTAACTGCCTTAAACCTAACTCTGCAACAGCTTTCTTGACCTTCTGACTAACTTCCTTATGCTTCTGGAATCGGTAGTCTAGGGGCACAGAGAGAATCTGATTGAGCGAGGTGTGTAGAGCACGAATCAATTGTGGTGAGGGGGTGGCAAAGTACGAGGGCTTCTTGGCTTCATAGTTTTGCATGACTTGACGATTTGTCAGTTTCGGAGCTCTTAGGGTGATCAAAAACAAAGGCAACATACTTGGGAGCCAATTCGCAAATGATGCAAAGTATGCTGACGGGGGAGTCTTGCGAGCCTTGAACCTGTCGATCCCCCTTTCGCTCACCATCATTATACATAATCCCGCAGGCACTCCGATGGCCTTCTGAGATGCTGTGACAACCACATCGATTCCCCAATCGTCAAAGCGAATCTCCTCGCAGCCAACAGAGCAAACGCCATCAACCACAACTAGAGTATCCGGGGATACTTTGTGCACCAGTTCAGAGACAGCCTTGACATCCGAAAGAACACCAGTGGATGTATCGGTGTGAGTGATTGTGATAGCCTTGTAAGATTTCTGCTTCAGTTCTGCTTCGATCTCCTCGAGAGATGGCCGGGAGCCGACAGGAGCCTTCAATTGCGTAGGAACAGCTCCGTATACACTGAGGCATGCGGCGAATGAGTCGGCGAAGTAACCTAGCAATGTTTGTGTTAAAATTTTAAAAAAGAAGCATCCCATTTCACCACCACCAGGGTGTTATATACCAGAATGTAAAACTAAGACCTCATCATGCTTTTCTACCAAGTTTGCAGCTACGAAATCCCAACCCAAAGTTCCAGAGCCAGAAATGACAAATGGCTGTGATTTCGGATCTGTAGTAATGAAAAGCTTCCTCAACATAGACAAAGTTTCTCCGAAAGCATTGACAAAGGCAGGTCCGACATGGCTCTCACTAAATTCACCAACTGTTAGGGTCATTCAATAACCCAACGAGGTACCGAAGAAATGAAGGTAGTAAAAAAAGTACCTTGGGTGACCCATAGATCCCAGAACTGCATCATCGAACTCAATCGGTCCCGGGATCAAAAGGGTAGGGTGGTCAGCTTGAGTAGACATTTTGTCTGTTTCAGGGTCAATGGCTGAAAAATTTCCAGCAGAGGTGTCCGAAGTACAAGTACCGTAGTTTTGCACGGGAAGAGGAAGAAGGAGGGGCGGTTTTCAAAAGTCTGTCTCGGAGCAACAGGCAGTGATTCACCACAGCTAGGACAGATATATAAAAAAAATTATGACGTTGAACGTTGATTCGCGCATTCAGCGAGGGCAAGTGGCGGGGGAGGCACTAGGAAACAAAGGGTACGGGAGTGCGGAGAGCGCCGGGATCTCAGCGTGGGTATCGTAGTATCACGGCAATTACCGAGAACGGCTTTTTATGATACAATACCGTACCGGTAGCTTTGTGCGATAAGCGATAGGAGTGTGGCTGTTGAGACAGCCGCCATGACAGAATGTTCACCAGGGCTGGGATGTTGGTATTGAGGCTTAGCTCACGTGATGGAGAGAGCCTTCGGGTAATCTTACGTAACCTGGGGCTCGAGTTCAGGATATTTCGACGGCATCGATCACTACCACCATTAACAACACTATCAGCTAGCAATTACCAGAGCCACAATTCAAAGGTATGATACCTAGTAATTTGCCTCGCTTTTTCATGTTTTCCTGATGGTCAGACTGATTATTTAACAGACAGACAACCCACAAAACAAAGCAGTGTAGTCTAATACCTTAATTACTTCAAATGGCCTCCCGATTGGTTCTTTGCATAGGAGATCTCCATATTCCAGATAGAGCTCCGGTAACATCTTTCCTTAACCTCCCAGACATATTTTCGAGTATTCAGTAAACTAATTCCTTTATAGGACATTCCAGCCAAGGTGTTTCCTCTCTCATCCTACCCCACCCCACCCCACCCCATCCACCCCTCC
>QOVD01003945.1:0-21866 GCA_003521225.1 Tuber microsphaerosporum | reverse complement strand
TTCACATTAGTTTTTGATATCGTACTTTACCTATTTTGTAATAGATCGACATATAGCGTTGTTTTGTATTGCGAATTCGGCTGTCACGCAATGCCAAGCTGTCCCAATTTTTCGAGATTTTACGGTAAGTGACTGAGAATAAGAGCCCAAACCTTATTTTGAGCCCGAGAACCGTTTGCAAGCACAGGCCACTCCGCCGTTATCAATTAGTTTCACCCGGCGGGCCGGGATGGGGAGACTACCGGTACTACCGGGAGTTTCATATGGCGTTCTGCGTGGGACAATTGGCTTTGGAAATAGAACCCCCACTGTAGCCCTCTCGCTTCACGTCATAAAGAAGATTTTCCCCACTGGCTATCTTCGACGTGATAAACCCTCTAGCGATACAGATAGTCCCCCACCCCCCTCCCCCCGATCGATAAGTCAAAGTTAACGCACACAAGGCACAATTAGAAAAACGGGTTGTATCCATAATTTTCAGTATCCCCCCATCGGGTTATGACACAATACCCGACTCTAGGGGGCCCTTCCTAGGGTCACTTTTGCTATTCGAGGGCGAGGATTCATTGCTGCAAGATAAAGGAGAAGTCTCAAGACGTTTCTCTTATGATTGTGTGATATCTTGGCTGTTTTACAATGTCGCATTGTATCGGTATACCACTGGTACTCAACCCTAGTTAACCCCTGCAGAAATTCTGTGACAAAGGCTGGTCATGTTGGTGTTTTTTTGTTTTGGGGTTATTGCACTAGTACTGCACAGGTAGGAGTTATCTGGGCGGGGTCGAAAGGAAAAGGAAAGAAAAAAGAAGTCTTGTGTTTTTCTTCTCTTTCTATCTGCAGAAGTTAGTACCATATTGCCTTTTGTAGCGTATGTTCGTGAAATACTGCATAGGGGTAATGCCAGTTGTGTGGGGGAGGACAGATTCACCACTGTGGGCAAGCGATGTAGAGTTTATCCACTGCTCGCACGATTGCCACGGAATATGAACGGAAGGAAGAAAAGAAGGGTGAGGGGATTCCCTACGGTATGATATTATGTATCATACCCATTTAGCTGTATTGACCCACGAACCCTGGTCAGCCAAGTAAAACGCCAGAAGTGCCCTTGCTATAGTAGGCGAAACCTTCGAACCCGAAAAATGCCCAACTTCCAACTGCCAAGACTCCCCAACAATCTTTCCCTTCGCTTTCTCTCTGTTTCCCAATGAACAGTAACCCAGATAATCAAAAAACAGAAAGAGATATTAAATATATTAACCCTCGAGTGGAACACAGAGGTTTAAAGTTTGGCTGGAGGTAACCAAACATTGTGCTCAGTTATTTGCTGTTAAAGGTGTCAAGAGGTATAGTTAATATGCCAAGAGAGCTAAGATAACTGATTGTTAATCGCATCTGGCACAAATTAACAGGTAAAACTAGGCAAAATGAATGTCGTCTATGCTCCTGTTTAAGGCTTCCCTACCATACCGGTATCCTCTCAGGAGTAGTTGGGTGAGGTAGAAAAGGACACTCCAATCTATCATATTTCGGGATGGTGTGCCTCGGTTACAGCCCGGCGGTGGGACAACCCGCTGTTCCACAACATTTTGGTTATTACGCTCTGCTGCTCTTGGTTCAAATAATAACCCGGTACTCAAGCACTTCCAGAACGCCAGTGAGCCTGGCTTATCAACGGAACAATGGGATTTATCAAGAATCTGGAGTTATAGATTGGTTTGCAGCGCCTTAGTTAAATTTCTAAAACCTTTTGGGAGGTGATGGATTTCGTTTGCCAAGTCGCTTTTCGTTGCATTAATCTCAAGTATCCCGACAATGCGGTAAAAACTCGCTGACTCTCGAGCAGCTAGTTACGAAAATATATTCGATTATTCCAGTTCCGAGTAGAAGCACGGGAAAACATTACTGTGCTCTAGCAAAATCCCCCACTCAATAAGCAGCCACCAGTCCCGGCTCCCGACACTGTGCCCACCAATCGGGAATGGTTCAGACAACGGGCACCGGTCTTAACGCATACAAGCACAAAATAGAGTTCTACTCGTACTTTCTCAAAACAGGGCGAAGTATTGGTTCAACTTACCCGCCCTTCAAGCTCGTGGGCAAAGATCCCTTCATCGGTCGTTCATGCTGACTGTTGTTGTTGCTATCAAGTGCAAAAATAAAGAGGCTTAAGCGCGCGGGCGAAAGAGGTCGAAGTGCACAATGCAACGGGTGAAACGCCAAACACATCTACCCCGGAATTTTCTCACGTTCACGGTTTGAGAAATTGTTTATACACAAAAACGATCTATCTTGCTCGGGGCTTTGCTAAAAAGTTTCCCGTTTTCCAAGTGATTTATGAGAGAATTATGAAGGAAACCTCCCACAGGAATGTAGACTAATTAACAGGTCTTACTGGCAGACCGAATAAACAAAACGAATGATAAAACCAATATGTACCCCAAAAAGCAAAAGATAATAGTAGCCTGTACCCCACCGCACCAACCCTACAAACAGCCATCCCTGTGAAGTGAAAAAGAGAAGAAGATATCGTAGAAAGGAAATTTTCGTGAAGCCGTGACAAAAAAGAAACAAATTTCCCAAAATATTTATCCGAGAAGCGAAGGATGAGCAGGAAGTGAAGGAGAAAAAAGAAGGAGCAAAGAAAGAATATAGTATTGATAGTTTACTTCTTCGAAAACACCTTCTTCCAACCTGTTGGAGCCTTCGTACTCTCACTCTCAAACTCGCTCTTTACGTTCCCCTTCTCCAGAGCCGAGTCGTCGAAACTATCGACAGGGCTCGGAGCTCTTAGTCTAGGAGCCCTGTGAGGGATATCGCCCTGGGCGCCCATGGTAAACTCGCCCTTCGCATTGACACCGATTCTTGGAATGGTCGAACGTCTTCCACTCAACTCCCACTGTCTCCTCCTCCTGAGATACCACAAGAAGCAGGCAACCATCCCAGCTACACCCACCACCACAACCGCCGAGATAATGCCGATTTGAGCCCCGAGGGGAATGTTCACAAAGGTATCCGACTTCCCAGATGCTCCCGCATTGTTCTCCTCTTGCTTTGTCTCATCGATGATAGAGTTCGGATCGTTGTTGTTGTTGTAGGATTGGCCCGGAGTTGATGGGTAGTATTCTGAGCTTTCGGTGGAAGGATCGGGAACCGACGAGGGAGTCGGTTCGAGAACGGGTGATGTTACGGTGATTACTGAGGGGACGGGAGTGTTTGTTGGGGCGCCCACGGAGTCTGATGTAATAGTTGGGTCTTGAGCCACGACAGTGGTGAGAGCTGTCAAGAGGCATAGTGCCACGATGCTCCTTCGGGGAATCATCTTGTATGTAGTTATGAATGAAATAAAGAAAAGACTTATGTAAACGAAATACCAAATGTAAATAATAAGTGGTGGTGGTGTAGGATAGGTAGTAAATTCGCGCTGCGAGGATGCTAGCTTTCCTTATATGTTCGATATCCTGTACCGTACAGTTCTGGGTGACAATGAAATGGCGCGCAGGATAGACGCTCGCAAAGTGCAGTATTGTAGTAGTGACAGACAGGAAGAAATAGACTACTTCTCAGGGGAGCAGACGGGTGTTGCTTATGTACCTACTATTCGCCCTCGATACTTCCTCCTCACCCACCACATAAATCTTTTCATTTTTTTTTCTTCTTTCCCACCCACCCTACCAACTGCGAGATCGGAACCGCACCTCCATCACAAGCGAAAGACAGGTTGTGAAGATTGTTGGTTGTGAAAGAGTAGCGAATAGGTTTCGTTGATTGCGGTGCTGCTATTGTTAGATGAGCCTTGGCAGGGGAAGCATAACGTCTTTTCAGTGGTCAACTGTGGGGCGCCTCTGTTTCCTACGAGACACATATATGTGAGATCTCCTCCCTTCTCCCTTCCCCCTGCCACCCCCTCTCCAACTGGGGAGCAAATAGAGACTCTCCCCCCACCAATACACACACCTTAAAGATAACTTCCCTTAGGCAACGGGTCCCAAATAAATCACGCACAAGACATAAATACTTTAAAACTGTCCATTTTCGGAAACGCTACCCAAAATACGCGTAGGCAACCCCCTTTTCGGGCGATTTGCGGGGGGGAAGTCGAGAATGAACATTTCGAGGATGTTTTTCGAACTCAGGGACAACCGATGAATAGATTAAAAGATAACGATTTCCATCCGACCTCACTCACCCGTATGTTCCCCCGCTCCAACGAATTGTTAATGTTGGTTTTTTAGAATCTCCCTGTCCTTTCCCCACCCGACGAGAATGTGACATGACATTACTGACAGTTGGAAATGTGGATATGATACTATTTTCAACTCCCCTAAACCTAGACGTACTACAACTACTTTAGGGCTGGTCTCGCCGCCGGTGAAAGGAATAAAAAAAAAGGATGATAAACGCTCCTGCGGCGCACCGTTAATCTGCCATACGAGCATGGAATAGAACCCGCCACGCTTAGTATTGGCACAATATTAGCCACCGCCATATTGTCAATTAATAAGATGAGATTAAATCCAAATCTCGTCCGTTCACACCCTATCACTCTAAACGAGCAGAGCGAAGGTAACCAGGTTGATGGAGCTGGGAGATGTCAGCCTAAACACTCAACGCCCTATCAACGGCGGAGAAACTCCGCGATAATTTCGCCATCTCCGCTCATCCCCGCCGATTCAATTCCTTTGTAACACCTGCTCCTGTGCATGTCATGCGCCCGGGTGCCTACATTTGCGTTGAACAAAAAAACGGTACCCTCACGAGGTTGGTTGGTTGGGCGGGGCCCATCACGCTAAGAATCCTGGTTGAGTGATTAGTGAGTTGCGTGATTGGCTACTATTTTTGTCTAGCCTAGTAGAGTTGATTTAGCGAGATTGGGATCTGCCCTACCGCTGACGAACTGGTAAATTCACAACATGCTTCGGCTGATTCGGCTGAATGGGGGATTATAATTTTTGACTCGTGGGAGGGAAAGGAAGCAAATGGCACCTCGATTGTCTTGTTGGTGTTTTGTCTGCCTAGTCTCCCGGGGAAACAAACTAAATAAACCCTCTTCTTCCTCGAAACCGGGTTTGCATTCATCTAGCACTGTGACTCTCCAACGATAGGTTTCCGAGTTTCTTGTTTCCTGCGGGTGTTCGTTCGCGATTGGTTTCAGTCTATTTATTCTAATAGTGTTTTCTATTTTAGATCAAACGTTCCATCGATTACCATCTCTTCTATCTGTTGTACCTCTCAGTCCCTGAAGATTCAAAAATTCTTAGTTGGATCGAAATTCGAGTGAGAGGAGGTGATTCTATAGGGTCCTATCAGAGTGCGACAGAGAGATGTGAAAGTAGCTTTGCTTCCCTCACCGGTGTTCCAGCAGCCGTAGAGCGCCTACGCCGTCGTCTAACTTCTCACCTCCTACTTATGATGCCTGTCCGAGGGTACACTGACTCATCTGAAGTTCCGAAGGCTGGAAATGGGGTATACTTTCATCGAATCGCTGTTCTGATTTACTTTTTTTCAAGCTTAGCTCGGACGGTAGTTTGAAGTTTTTGAGACTTCTGGAATATAGGCTTGAGCGGGGCGCGTTAGGGGTAGGGATGGGACGAATGTTTATTTTGGAGAAATATACCGGTAGGTCGTTCGGTTGAGGGATGTGCTAAACGGTCTCGGAGAAACTGAGTAGATTAGAAACATAATACTCCCCTCCCCTATTACTGTCCTCGATCAAGAAAAAGAGCAAAAGAAAACAGGGAAAAGATGGCGCAAAGTAGGACTGAACACATACTGCTGATGATCCCTCCATACTTCAGGCACCCTCCCCGACCGACCCCACATCCGTACCACGCCATCGATCGGGGCCCCCCATCCCGTGACCACCAACACGATAACCCTCTCCCTTACATCCACCTTGCCTCAGGAACTGTTGCTGCACTCCATAATCACAATCACCTTACCCAAGCTATTTTTATTTTTTTCTCCTGTGCTACCGTCACCCACGAACTGTACCTGCATACCGCAATATGTTGGCTGGGTGAAACATGTCCGGACTATGCCCATTGTGGCATCATCCTTGGTCACTCGTGTTGCTAAGCTAGTTTCTTAGTAGTGATAGGTTATGTTCGTGCTTTGTGTTCTGGTGGCATGTGGGGTTGGTTTGATTTATCGGATCTGTCGTGGATATGGTACGACACCGCTTGATGGATATTGTCTCCTGGAAAGGTTGGGGGTGGCTGGGTTCGATTGGCGTTGGAACTGGGGGAGGGAGGGAAATGACTGCCCACCGCATGGGGTCAAGGTCACAACGGTTAGGGGGTCTTGGATTGCTTGGGTGGGTTTGGTTCTTCTGCGAGGAGGAGCGTGTACTGTACTGTACTGTACAACGTGGTGGTAGATACAACGATGGAAATAGCATCTTCCACTTGAGGTGGGTTTGGTGGGTTAACTTTCCATTATGCCTTCTAATCTCCTTTTCCCACTTCTAGCTCCCCTGGAATCGATAACAAGCAACAATCCTATACTCTGATACTCGGAGTTAGGCAGTCAGAACCCCGGGGGGTTTTTCCTATCGCTGTATTTGCATGGTAGAAGCTTGCTCGGCCATTTGGAAAAAGACGACGCCATAAACTATCTCGTAGGTTCATGAAAGCTTCGGAGGGGGGCTTTGAACGCAAAATTTGCCCATAATGCAGTAACTCACAGCGAGGCGAGAACACGGCGAAGCGAGAAGGCCCATAGAATTTTTTATAGGATAGGGATTATTTGTATAGGAATCCTCGTTATATAGCGGGCTTGCTTTGCCTTGGAATACTCTATGAGTTTTGGTTTTAGTTGCCTTTTTACTTATTTTGATCACCCTTGCTTTTTTGGGTGAAGGGTTTTTTTTTTGGGGGGGGTTAGAGATCGAGGGACTAATGTACAAATCCTTGTTGTTTCGAGCGGGCACAGCTAAATTGGATGGAGGATGTAAGGGTCTTAACTACCGGCCATGCGGTTTTTTTGATTGTTGAGTTTCGCAGATCCCATGTTCGAATGTTCTGATGTGTCTGTTCCGAGCGTAAACGGGGTTTTCTGGTTGTCCGCGAGAAGACCTAGAACCGCCACGAAGAATGACCTTCCGACAAGAATAGATATTAAACGCCCATGCTTGGAGTTCTATCAGATAACATCCCTTCACCCTTGAGTTTCGGTGGGGGCGGGACTCAGAGAAATGTGTTTGGATAACACAGGGTGGCACTGTTTAGAGAAGGTTCCTTATGGGAAAAACAATAGCCATGAAGATCTAGCAGCCTGGGGATATACTACCAGTCCCTGAGGTCTTTAAATCTTATAGTTTTGGTAATTTGATGGCAAGGGTGGAAGCAATGTTTTGGACTGCGAGTAGACAAGTTGACACCGCTGCCGAGATATGAATTATGGCCCCCTAGGCTTTCTAGATATACTCAAGAGTGAGAGAACTGGGAAGCCGGTGAAGGCCTTACATTAGCCAGCACTCTAACCAGCACTCTAATATCGACATATCCCCCAACCCTTTGCTGTGGCTGGCCTAGCGATTTGAAGTAAAAGTTTCGCTTTTGGATGGAGAAGATTGCTTTGGTTATCGTAGCTAGCCTCCACCAGATTACGCTATACTCGCCCGGGCAAAGCAAAGTCTCGGTAGTGCTTTTGGCACGTTCTGCGAGCAGTGGTTCTAGGTTTATTAGGCTGCTTAACTATTTATGAGGCCTGGGATGAAACGGGTCACTAAATCTCACTCGAGAGTGGTAGGGACACGGGACGGCAGGTCTGCATGACACGAGATGTCTAGCATATCTGGAGTATCTGGAATCTTGATTTTCTCTCATTTTGGTCCCTAATATTCCCGTAGTACATTTAAGAACCCTTCTAGAGCCCTTCTCACAAGCCTTGTTCGTCTCTCCACAGCTGCGGAATGAGCTATCTTAGGAATATCATTTAGGAAATTTCAGATCTTGTTTGGCTTGCAGCAGCATAGTGGAGTAAGGTAGTAAGTAGGGCTAGGTGGGTGTTCTAAGAGAGGCTGTTTAAAGCCTAAGTTTAGAGGTAGTTTCCTACTTTAACACGATAGATCTAACTCCCGCAGTCGGCGGGCGATAGGGGCGATATGATTACTCTTCTGTTTTCTCTAAGAGTGGAGTCGTGATGAGATTCTCGGGAAGCGTGCTCCAATTAGGGGATTTGTGATATCACTTAGTTACAGAAGGGGCATTCGTGTTTTGGTTTAACGGTTCGGGGTCAAGATAGTCACCATGAGGCATTCATCGTGCATCACTCGGAAAAAGTATTTTAGCTAGACTAATACAAGGTTAGGGTTTACATAGGATTGCAAGACTAACAGCTTGAATGATCTGTCATGTTCTCAAGTTTTGATATCTATTAGACTTCTGCTAAAAATAGTATGATACTGGAGAAATAGGGGAAAATATATAGGGAACAATGGCTCTGCATTCCGGCTACTGAAGGGGGTTGTACCTGCTCAAAAGATTTTAAGTATAAAACTTGTAGCCCAATATTTTTTTTTCAACATTAACACTACTACCAAAAAGAAGCAAAAATGCTTCAAAAAACCTCCCCAATGTCGGCACAGCCAATTTCAAGTCATCAAGAAAGTTCTCTTTTTTCCAAAGCTCTCCCTCTCTCTCGTCCTCCGCATCATCGAGGCCAACTCCCCAACAATAATCACTGGTCTCAGGGCTTGAAACACAATTTGCGAACTCCGCCTTTCTAGACCATCACTATCATTTAAAAACAATAGAACCCAGAGGCTAACAAGATCCGTATCGGGTCTAAGCCCTTGTTGTCTCAACCACTGTGTTTTGCCATCCCGTGACCCGCCAGCCATGAACTGTTCAAGTGTATCATGAAGTCCGCTCATGTGCCCTTGAAAAATATCATCCCGAACGAACTCTAGGTGGTAAGCTGTCACATCTAGATACACAGCATGAAAAATCGCGAAAACCAATCTGAATATCGACTTCTCAGAGCCTGAGAAGGCGTCGATAAACTTACCGAATCCGGCCGGAGTTTCGTGTTTCGGGGATTCAAGTAGTCCGCCGTCGAGAGGGAATCCAAGAAGTACTCGGAGTCGGTAGAGCACTGATTTTACCTGCTTGAGGGCAATAGGGGGAGCTCTATGTTGACCGCTCATCAGTCGAGAGCCAAGTCCTGATTTTTCGAAGTTGGGGAGGACGTCGAAGATTACCCTTGCTATCTCGGAAATACCCTCGTCCTGTAGTCGTAATATCTCTATTAGATGGCCTTCTCGCGGAAGCGGTAACCCACTCGGCGGTGCACACTGAACGCGTTCAATGATTGCCTCATAGCTGGTATTCGGGTGCTGCTCGCTGTAGGATAGCGTGCGTGCCGTGAAAAGTGCTTGATCGAAGGCCTCAATAGACGAGAATGCTATCCCGCGCTGGATGTAGTCCCTGTAGGCATGATGGGTGTGCCATAGGGTTTCGGAGGCGAGGCAGACATTCTCGAGTGTTTCGAAGCTATCTAAATAGGAGAGGATGTTAGCTTGGATAGTGATGGGGAAGAGAAGGATGGGAATAGTTTCTGTGATGGCCATAACAAACTGCGTGAAATTGGAATTGGGTGGAGAAAATTGTAGTGGATTGGGTGTAACGATGGGGTGATGTCTGAGTGTATAGGGAGAAAAGATTATTGAATTTGTACTTCCTATTTATTACAAAGCTACGATTCCAAGTTTCAAGAAAAGTTCTGTGTATTCAAGTATGAGAGGTGAATTTCAAAGTTGGCTTAGAAGGTAATTCTAATTCAAGCTTTATGTCGGGTTGTCTCACCTCTAATTCCCTGGGAGCTCGATTTTGAGTGTTTCTTTGTTTGATCTTTACTTCCCTCCTAAGAAGGACACTACTCTCAGGATTTCCGAAACAAATAATAAAGCAATGAATGCGGCTTTTGGATATTAGAGATTGAGAAATAGCAATAGTTTAGAGGAAGATTTTGGCCCTCTAAACTTAACATTGGAAAGTATCACTTCGGTGCTGCGAAATCTATCTCATTAGTGTCCTCCGAGTGGGGTACGAGAGTCTGCATAAAGAGGCTAGGAGGTAGAGAGAAGAGCAAAAGAATATTCTTGTGAGCTGAATTTTTGCTTTTACTATCGAGTCCTAAGACTTGCGAAACGGATGCTTCGTTGGCAACTGGTGTGGTAGAGCGATAATCCATGAATAAAACATTGGGTGCCCAAGAACGAAGGGCACATGTGTACCGGTACCTGCACTCGAGTGCTCGAGTAGCGCACATTTTATAAATTTAGCGTATTTCCTGGTGATGGAGAGACATGTCAACCTTGGTTTGCTCGCTTCCTTTGCATCAGCTCCCGTTTCACTTCAACATCCACAAAAACAACCCCTCCTCAATCCCAACGGTTGATCAGTTCACTATTCCCTTATGCTCATATGCTTACCCCACTACTGACCAAGATCTTCTCAAGGTATGTCGTATGCCTCGGCTGGATTACTAAAATCCGTTTCCAGGCCCGCCAGGGCCAGCCAGATTGGGCAGGCAATTAGTTGCAGAGCGGGTGATGGAAAGTGCTGAACGCTTTGTGGCGGGGGTCTCAACTTAATTGCTCGTTTTAATGTGGCACGCACCGCCACAGAGTACAGTACGGTACTCATCACTTTCCGCCACCTTTTGTGCCCGGTCAGGAACCATGGGTTTTCAGTCTTTTTAGTGCTTAAATGGCTCAGCACTTGTGGTCAACTTAGGTATTGTTGGTGGGAAGGTTCTGCTCTTGGATGCTCATGACACTAGGGTAGTGTAGAAGCAAAAAAAATGCATTTCTTTGAGAAGTTCTGCTGGAAATGTGCTTTTAGGTACGGAAAAAGCAAAAGAAAATCAGGTAAGGTCAGTTCCATTGCAGAGCTTTTTCAGCTTATCTAGTTTTAATACAATAATATCACCATTATTATAATAAGAGTATTAATGATTTTTAATGATTAACCCTTAGCTTAATATAAATATATCCTATATAGTTTACTAGCAATTTAGTTATGGTTCCTGCTATTCAAAAAGGGGACCTGGCTGTGCAAAGAGTGTGACATGTAGCAGGGCTAATTTTGTTGCCAAGACATCCTTTTCAGGGTACTATCATTTCTTTAGCGTGTTAGGTAAGAGGTATTAGGTTGTAATTCATCAATTAACTTGTATGATAATATGAATCTACATAGGGAAAAATATATATTCATAAATACTTTGCAATAATAAGTAACTATTAAAGAGAGAAGAAATTCATCTATTGAATTCATTAATTACAATCTATTAAACTTGAATAATTAGAACAACATTAACTAATAAATCTTAGGGCTATTTAATATCACTTTAGGTTTGTGGTTTTATTTCTATATATTTGTCAGATTTTTGTAATTACAAAATAGAAATCATCTGTTTTAGAAAATAATTTCCTGCTGACTAAGATAACTAAGTGTGGCTGAATGTAACACCTTTATATCTTACCCACCAAATATCCAACTTTTCAAATCCTTAAGGCAACACAGCCACAAATATAATGGAAGAAAAAAAAAAAGTTTTCTATTCTCTTTTATCTTGTTTTTCAGAGCCAGGTTTTTATTCTACAATTATGTTTCTAGTTGAGTTGCCTTAAGGATTTGAAAACAGGTGAAAATCTGGTTCCCTTTTTGAGTGGCAGTGTCAGGAACTCTATAGTATTTATTTATTAAAATCTTATTTAATATCTTTGTTTAAATTTAAGGTGTAGAGACTTTATAATAAAAAATATGCCTAAATAGGTCAAAGTAAATTTATATACTATTGAAGAAAAATAAGAAATAATTGAGACCTATACTTTACTCTGATAAGTTGATTTTTTTTACTGAATTTAATTAAAGATATAAGATAATATTATATAAGGTTGACAAATATTATCTTTAAATGAAAGTAATTATAATATAGTATTAAGTAACAGGTAGGTAATAATTTGAAGTACTCTTTATGGTACTTCAAGTCTGGTAATTTCATAAACTTGAAAGGGGACAATTGGTTTTCAAAACTCTATTTCTTTCCTTTTCCTTGTAGTTTCAATATACTATAAGGGATATAAATCTATTGTAATTTTTAATAAAAGATAACTAAAATATTAGAAGTTAATTAAGAAAGAAATAAGTTATAAAAAATATTTCTTGATATAGACAATTTTCAGGTATAGTCTTGGCAGAAATCTTATAAGTAAATATAAAAACTAAGTTAAATTATATATTTGAGCTTAATAGACCTTAAGCTTGTATTCAGATAAATGAAATACATATACTTTACTAAAACAATAATATTTTTTTATTTTTGTTTTTTTATTCTGTAATTATTTTAGCTATGTATTTAGAAGATCTTAAACTTAGAAAGTCAACTTTTCATACAAATCATTATCAATAGACACTTTTACACTAAAACAATGTTTTTTAAAGTACTATAACTCAACTATCTACTTTCAAAATGTATATATCTTTAGTAAAAGATTTGTTTTGAGTTTTTTAATTGTAATACTTTAATGTTAGAACTTAAAGTACAATATTGGATAAACTGTTGCAATATCAAATTTCTAATTTTTCAAACACCTATTGTTTTTTCTATTAGTACTAATATTAATTTTCAGCTCTTAACTCTGATTCTAAGATAAACTACGTCGGCTAATTAGTGCTATACGTGGAATAAGGGAATTTGTTATTGAAATCTAAATTTTACACTTGTGAGATTTTTAGTTACGTATTAATATTGCTTTGATTTTATGTAATTAAGAAGTAGGGAACTCAAATTACAATTTGAGAAACTTCGAATGTTAGTTATTTCGATTTGTTTTCTATGATACTTGAGCTAACCCATAATGGCTTTTGTCCAAGAACCAATTATAGAAATTGTCTCACTTTTTTCACTTTCATTTCTGCACCCTTAGCAGCACCTCAGAGCCAATCAGAAATACAGCTTTTCTGATTTTTCATATTACCACACAACCAAGAGCAAGGTTTGCTTTGGTTGTGCTCACATCCTTAGCGTGCCTAGCAACTGGCCCTCATGGTTCAGCCGGCCAAAGAGATACTCCCCTTGCTTGACACCAGGCGACTTGTGGGGGCGCTCCTTTCGCTAGGGCCTTGTCTCCACAATCCAAGTACCGGTACAGGTGCTCGAGCGCAGCCCGCGGTGAAAAACAAACGGAAAACGTGGGAAGGGATTCTGGAGTTCTGATTGGAGTGTTTGATGGCTCAACCTAACCAATTTCCATGCTTCTAACCCTTGTTTTCCGATTTTTTCTGCTGTCGGCTGTAATTGCTCGCTATAGTTGCTCGCTAGTTTTTCCGGGCCCCAGGCCTTCAGTCATGGAGGGCTTCCAAACTGTTGCAGGGCTGTCCTGTTTAACAAGGCAAAAAGAAGAGAAGAGAAGGAGCTATGATGAGGGTTGCGAGTGATAATGAGTGAGTGGATAATCGGAGTGCTCGGAACTATCCAGATGTCAAGATGCTTGAATATTACTTCCAAGCTTCTGGAAAGACACTGTCTAGGGCCTAGATAGCTGAGCCAAATACCGGTAGTATTTTATGAGCGTTACCTCTGAATTCGGTACTTTTACCTTCGGCTTCGTGGGTTAATATAGGAAAGGCTGCAAAATAAGGCAAGGCTTCAAACTGGAGCTACCGGAGCAGCCTCGCCTTCAGTCGCACAGACCTACTAAAAGTAGGACCGGCGTCCTCCTTGTCAACAATACCGGTATTTTCCCCATGGAGGGGCCTTAAAAAAACTATTCCAACAGAGGTGTCGGACAGCACCACATGAGATTATCCCCCCTGCACAATTCTGTATCAGGCAAATAGAGCCCACCGACGTCAATGATCATGAATCATAACCGTACCCCAGCCGCGCACATGCGCACCAACCCCCTTTCCCCTTCTAGGCGAGTATATAAGAAATACTCCTGCCTTCTCTTACGTTATGATGCGATAAGTTAGGCATTCCCACCTCTGGCCCTCTCATCTCATCTCCATCCGAACTCAACGCAAAGTTCATCCATAATGGCGAGAAGGGGCTATTATGCCGTTGCACGCGGCAAACCCCCAGCTCCGGCTATCTACTCCTCGTGGTTTGTCTTTCACACGAATTCCCACGTTTAACGGAAGCAATTAGAGTAGGGTTTAGGACATGAAAATCTGATTATAGAGTAGGGCCGCTGCACAGGTCGTCACGCAAAGGTATCCGGACGTTATTTTCAAGAAATTTCATACCTTCGCAGAAGCGCAGGCGTTCATGGCCAAGCATGGGGTTGTGAAGTATCGTGTCGAAATCACCTTCGACGTAACCTGTGCAATCGAAGAGTCGCGCAGCCCTACCATTAGTAGTGGGGTTTCTCCTCCTCCTCCTCCTCCTCCTCCTCTCTCTCCCTCTCCTGCACCTCCCGCCGCTCCGGTTTCCAACCCTTCTGAAAGGGGACGGCGAGGGGGGGTGAGGGTCGGTGGTGGGGCAGGGGGGAAACAATTCTATGTTGTTGCGAATGGGAGTGGGAAGGGGGTCTATGAGTCTTGGTTAGTATCCTTCATTCTTTTCTCAGAGCTCGAGGATCAAGTCGGGCTGACTGAATCCGAATTAAATTAAACTGAAAACCAGGAAGCAAGCGGAAGTGCACATAGTCGGTCAAACTGGAATATGTCACCAGGCCTTTAGCACGCGCCAGGAGGCCGACGAATGGCTGTGGGAGTATGGAAGGATGCAGACGGAGGTGGAGCAAAGGGCCAATGGAAAGCGAGGATTGGAAGACCTCAGCGACCTCGCCAAGGAATTACCGGAGCCGCAATGAATTTCCTGCCAAAGGGAATTTTTGATCGGACGGTTTTTTCCTTCACCCGTTGGAAGGAGGGGGATTTCACCGCCGGTCGCGGCACCAGAACATCTAATTTTTCAAGGAATCTTTGCTGCAAATTTTCCTCTCGAGCTATTGTGCATACGAGTGCTATTGGTATCATGCGGGGGCTTTTGGGCCTGCGATGCAGATGCAAGTATCCAGGATTTGGCTGAACTACCGGCGATTCAGGTGGATGCTGTGGAAGCTGAGTGGGCATGCTTTATCTGGTGTGGGGGGGAGTTGGGTGAGCAAGGCTTTTGAATTGTGTGTGCGGTTCTCGTAAGACCTCGTTTGTTTTGCGAATGGGAGGTGTAGTCATTCTTTTTCATGACTGAATTATTTTATTTTTGCTTTTTTGTTGGATCTGTGCGATTTTGTTTACTGGGAATTCTCGTTGATTCAACCGGCGATTTGCTGCTTCGATTTTACCGTAATACCGTACTTGTACTCGCTGTTTTAACACTTACTGTTGGTTGCGTTTGAAATGTTCACTTTTTTGACTCAGGGGGTCTGTGCGGTTGCCTGGGTTGGATGAGTGAGCCCTTCTTGGCGGGGTTCATACGCTAACGGCTGCATGCATTGTCACTCGCTAAAGATGAAGTTTGTGTGGGACGCACTACCATACTGGTATGGATCTCTGATGATGAGAAGCTATATTTGACTCCAAGCCAGAAGATTTTCCATATGTAGTCCCTGAAGGAATGCTCGGTGTGCTTAACAGTTCATAAAGTATCCAGATGCTTTGACACCAAGATGTCTAAATTTACCCCTAAACGCTCTAATCTTGGAGTCAAGGCATTCGGATGTTCCATGAGTTGTTAAGTAGATTATCATGTTGATGCTTCCGGTGGTCTATTAGCGTTTTCACATCTTTTACCAGCGTAGGAAGGAAGGATAGAGGCTAATTATGATCTCACTCTCGCAACTCCGGCATTCTCTTCCCTAATTTTCATTGATCATACCGGTACTGTTGTCGCACGAGCCCCCTGCCGCCTGATTGTCAACCCATCCGGGCTCCCAATATACAGCGCTGACTCCCGGAGGAGAGGGGGAAAAGTTACCCCTCGCCGGGACGGATCATTGTTGATGTCCTGCTTGGGCGCGGGGCTTTGGATTTCTACGACTGGGGGGGGTCTATATTTGTGAACTTGTCGTGCTAGGCCATTGTTATTATTACCGTTACATACTATTAAGCTTGTGGAACCGCAAGGTTATGAAGCTGACTATCATACATAATAGCGAAGGCTACCCGCCTGTCCGATATTCTCTCTCCCACGAGCCCTTCAGCCTCTCGAACAATTCCCGAGTCCAGTGGCCTTCAGGGCCATTGCATCGTTCATAATTCTCACTCATTTCATCACCACTTTCTCCATCAGTTTCTTCCTCCTCTATGTTAACATCCTTACTAACACCTTCATGTTCCATCATAGTTCACACTTGGTCATGGCTAGCGGGGATGCGTTAACCAGAGGTGGGGGAGGGTGTTGCTTTTCCCGTAGGCCACGAAAATCCTGCGCCGATCCCATCTTGGCGCCAACGAATCGAACCGTGATGCCTTCTGCTCTTCCGCCTGAGGGGACTGGTTAACCACTGTTACCTGTAGGGAGAGCAAGCCGCAGGATAACTCACCTCCGCGAAGGCATTCGTGACGTTAGCAGTATGCATCCTGACTGCTGAAACTAACTATATATGGAAAAGAGATATTGGTCCCTTTTTGTTTGTTCTCCCCGGGGGGCCAGATGATGGGAAAACAAACAGCATCAATCACCAAACCGTCCACACCGCGGGCTGTCTGATGCCCCGGATCTACCTACGTGCCCGGGTAATGCAGGTTGAGCACGCGTCCCACCCCGCTATCTTCGCACAGTATCCGAGCCTGAGGAGTAATCTAGGTTAGGGGTATCGTCGGGGGGGGGTTTACTCCACTGCCCCCATCTATCCCACTAATGCATAACTCGGAAAAGGAGGGGGAAGGCTAACATTCGGATTTCAATATTGCTCGCTTCATTTTCCTTAGTTAATGTAATGCCAAGGGGAACACCAAGTCGTTGGGAACGGTAACCGACTTTTTTCGGCTCCACTAGCAGGAGAGACGAGATGCCAAACGTTTTCCACATTAGCACCGCGAGGGCGCTCTGGGAGAATATGGAGTGGAGGGCTTTGGAGAGGGAGCCTGCATGGCGAATCATCCTGCTGGTGGCTCTAGATGAATGGCATGATAAGAGGGGGGCGTTTCCGGTGGCTTTTTCGAAAGCTCACCAGAACATTTGTGTTGAGATTGGATAGGATAATGGTGATGGAGCAGAGTGGACTGAGAATGTGGGTTCGTTAGGGTCGATGAAGCAATATGATGGGATAGGATGGGATGGGATAAACACGCTCAGCCTAGGCCTCCGCTCCGCGAATTTGCCCTGCTCGGAATATCTTTTGAATACCACGGAGATGGGATTGCGGTGAATGAATGATACTTGGATCTTGGCTACGTGTGCCTGAGATGCGTAGGTTGGCTGTTGGCTTTGGACTATGGATATATGGGGGCCATGTTGACGTAGAGGCCAGTGTCTCGGGTACTTGCGGGCACCCCCGTGAAAGGCCATGGAGATGGATTTTTGCTGGAGGCTTTGGTTCTGGCACCTCTACTTATGGTGGCTGGTTGGGGAGGTGGGCGGGGTACTGTACACTACAAGGATTAGGACCCATTAACCGAAACAAACAGGGATATATATGGCTACAGTATTGTTAATGGGATTAGGCCACCAGGGCTAACCCTTTCTTGGTAATCATTAAATATTGATTCTTCTTTTTTTTTTATCCTGAAAATCCCAAATTCCGAGCTCCATACAAGCTATGTCCGCGCACGCCGAGAAAGGAAAAACTCCGGCTCGGAATTTAGAATCTCTGGCTGTCGGTGTCTTCTCATCTTCAGGGGCAACACCTCCATCTTCTTGCACTTCGCACCCTCGCGCCCTGGTTTTCTTCTTTGCTTTTCTTTACTTCCATTCCTCTTCGTCTGTTACACTCATCCGATTCCGTGCAAGTTAGTTGAGGGTGTGGTTTTGGGGGATATTAATCAACCTGAGATAGAAATTTTATTGTCGACCAGGTTATCCTGAGCAACAAACACTGGTCTTGTGTACTAGTACTCGAGTGGAGTAGTTGAAAATGCACCTGTACTGAATCCTTGTATTTTAGTGCTACTACCGCAAAAACTCGAATAAAAGATGTACTGCTAATGTCGTGCCGCTTGTACAAGTAAAACGGGCTACTATTGCCTACCAAAAACCAGGCCCGGCCTCATAATTCCTGTAGTGTACGATAGTAGTCCTTTCATAAACGTATAGACATCATGATTACCGGTAAATGTGCTCAGGCGTTGTTGCTGCGCCTCCTATAGTGGTACTTGTGGTGCCGAAACATTTTTAGCTGCTATGCATACTGCCCAGGGTCGAGGGAAAGACCAAATTTTTGGCGATATGCAATAGTAGTCCTTTTGGAAACTGCTTTGACATTACAAGTGATGTGCTGTGTATAATATACTACAAAACTCTTGAAATCCACAAGCCCCGGCCCCATTTAACCTCCGGATTTAAGCCAAAAGCTCCTACGAAGGATTAATATTTTCTCGTCAGGGTATAAGATCGGCCCACGAACGTGTTGAATCTCATCAACTGGTATTGGCAATTCCCTCAACTTGTCAAACTAAACTTATCACTGGCTGACGGGCTGGTTTCCGCTGATAATCCCATAGTCGATTTCAGGAGTTTTTAGGTTATTTCTTCTGGTTTTGTCACAATTCAGGGCTGAGTCTGGTATGTTTCCGCCTCGCTTAGCGGAGAAAGGGAGTTCCAACGTCCTGGCACATTCAGCTTCTGTGTTATTTGAGTACGTTTAGTATCATAGCCGGTCACTCGGAAAATGAGTTACAAGAGGATCTCACCGAACTTAAATCGGTTCCTTTGGTACGAAATCCTCCCCCCCTAATTGTCGAGCCCCATTAGCTCTTGAAAAGCTCTGATTCGATTAGCTCTTCTAAATCCACTCGGTTGGACTCTTGCTGCGCACTACTGTGTTCCCAACGGGCCAGGTTGTCGGTAGGCCGGCCTATAGGCTGTAGGCCAGGCCAAGGCAGGCCGCGCTGGAAATAGCCTAGGCCGATATAGGCCGAATTCTGCCGGTCTGCCAAAGCCTATCAGGCCTGATAGGCGCCTATAGGCCCCGTAATTAGCATTGAGAACAGATCGCTTTAAGTGTGTCTTGGTTTCCCCGCCTTTTTCACGTTCCTATCTTTTATATGTTTTTTATCTTCGGCGATTGCTCCTTAAAGAATCACACGAGTGATAAGCAAACATCTTAAAAATGTCTTGACGATTTACCTCCAGAGTCACCACCACAGTCAAATCTTACTATTTGTCCCTCCTATTTCATTCTTCCACAATTAACTTAATTAATTGACCTACTCCCTCTCGTATTTTTTGCTAATAAGCTAAATTGTTCTTGTATTTTGACGTTATTTGGTAATGAGGGAACATTTATTATGAATTTTTGCCCAGGAGACTTCGTAGCTGCTCGCCAAGGGCGGGTTAGCCTAGGCCTATACAGCCTATAGGTGGGCTTGGCTCGGTCAGGCTCAGGTGTTACCGAGCCTGCAGGCTTGGGCCAGGCCAGGCCCCAGAGAATTTTCATAGGCCGGGCTCGGCTTTACTGTGGCCTGGCCCGCCTGGCCCGTTGGGATCACTGTTAACTGATATAGGGACTGTGCCCTTACCTCTGGGTCCTCCATACTATCGCAGCTAGTGCAAAAGTATTGCTTGGAGTGGATAAACCTACTATAAGCTGTCGGAACCCACTCCAGAGCCCGTGGTACCGGTAAGTTGCAGAATATTTCCAGACGCATCACTCACCAACTCAGGGCTCTAAATTATGCTCTTTCTGCCCCGGCCGACTCAACATCTATAATACCGTAAGAACTTGCCCTTATGCTGGGGCGGCGGAGTTGCCTCTCTTAGTAAGGCGTGGTGATTTTTTATTTGTCTCAGGTACAGGTTTTTTGATGTGCTTTTCTCCCATTTCCTGGATGGGGAGACCCAGACAACCTGGCACATGCTCCATTTATTCAAGTTCTTACGGAATAATATTCTGCAGGGTTGACCCCGCTGCCCCGTGTTTGTTGTTTCTGTGCCAAGCAGCTGGGCGGACCCGGCAATTTTCTGTCCACCATTACTCTGGTGACCGAGGGGACAGAGAATATTCGAGTAAATTCGTAGGGAAAGTACGAATCATAGGGATTTGGGGGGATATATTGGTAACGTTCTGGCAAAAATAATAATAAAAAGAGTTGGCTAGAATATAGGGTTGGGAGCAGGGGACGAGGTAGATATCTGCCCTTATAGTGTGGTTTTTCTGGTTAACATTAGAAAATGCCCTGTGTTTTGTGAATACGAGAGATGAAAGGACTGCGCAATGGTTTTTAAAGCCATCTAATCTTGAGGTACCTCTAATGCTGCGGGAGCTCTACTGAGCAGGTGAATCCCGCGATTCAATTTCGTGGCGGAGCTCCGATGCGGGGTAGCCGAGTGCTATGTAGTGACTACGTTTATCATACATACCTGTTCTAGGAGACCAGGGAATTTGGGTTAGGGTTTGGCCTTGTTTTGCAAAATAGCACTTTTTTTCATACTTCTTTGTTAGAATTGGCAGATTTTAGGGATGGACAAGAGCGCTGCGGGAGGCTTTAGTAAATCAATTTTTCTTGAAATTAGACTTGCCATTTCCCATTTCATTTGTGTTGAAACCATTCCCACAGGCAATCAAAATGCTAGAGTCATTAAAGGCTGTGCTAATGAAAGACCCTTCACAGGCCTACCGGTAGTTTTCTAGAATCCTAGATTTTAATTCCCAATAGGGAGCCTCGCCAGGCCGGCCTAGCATAGTTCAAATAAGAGATTCGTCCTAGGGTGGGGGAGTTATTTCGTGAGCAGGGCTGTATTAGCCAAACTGGCGTAGATACCGCTTCTGGCAGATAAACATCGGAACTCGTTCACAGAATTTCTTCTCTTTTACAATCAATGCGCCCTAGTTGCATATTAGAAATGACCATTTATTGGGGATATTTGTGGACTAATCCTGGTGACTGGAACTATATACCCCTTCAAGCCACAGTGCACATCCAAATCTGAGCTGGTGTGGCCGGGCTCCTCAGTAAAACAAGTTCGAGAGTGGGGGCATTCCAGCCCCGCGGTTGGAAAGTGATTTTCGAGTACCAAGTTTCTAGTCGACCTGCCAGTTTTGTAAATTATGATATGCAAAAAGGCGTTGCACACACCAAAGTTTTTCAACTCGAAAACCCTGCAAAACCGTTTCTCAACCCCAGGGCTGAACGCCTCGACGGTAGTGTCGTCACCTTGTGAGTTCAATGGAACCTTGTTCCACATGCGCAGTCGATCACCACATACCGGTACCGGTAATCCGGTGAAACTCCTTCTCACGCGAGAAGGTTAAAAGAACGTCTGATTCAACACCCGAGCTCGCTTGAGTAACCTACGTCACTGTGGGCCGAAGCACACCCTGGCACGAAACATGTGGTAACTCTACTGGTTTCTAGTTATCAAACGTTTACCGTGCGAAGCAAGCTGCCTCCCCAATGGTCATTTCATATCACCATACGTTCCGGCTGGCCGTGATATACTCGGGTGTATACAAGTGCTCGAGTACGGTACTCGCCAAAAAAAAATAGTATTATGCTAGGGCGCCACCCGTTGCTATGAGCGAAGCGTACGAGTAGTTCAGAATCGCATTCTCGGCGTGTAGGTAACTGTCGGGGACAGACTTTTTGTTTTTGACGAGTAGATGGGGATTCACACAATTTCCTCCGATCCCACACAAATCTCTATGGGGACAGGTGGCGTGTTTTCCAATTCTTATGGACACACTCGAGTACACTCGTGTCTAATAAGTTTCCGTACCCCTGCGCGGCAACGGTCCAAATCACGATCATCCC
>QOVD01003941.1:0-40469 GCA_003521225.1 Tuber microsphaerosporum | reverse complement strand
CCACTAGTTCCCCCAGACAGTGGTCTCTCTATCTGGATCCAGGCGGGCTTGTCCGTTGAATCTATAGTTCTTTGTTTTTAATATTTTAGGTTTCTATTTCTATCTTCTGACTAAATATGTACATAGAAAGTTTCAATAAATGTCATTAAATGTCGGCAGATCAATCTGGTGATTTACTAGCCATTGCCCATACCTATAAGGAACCACATGTGCTTGCCCAACCACGACTCCAATATCGATTAACCTCATATCCCGACCATTGCGCCACTGGAAGACTCGTGTAACAGCCCCACGGGGTGGTGCCGTATGTCGATAAGATAACGATACAGTCTCTATACCAAAGTGTGGTATCTAACAAGACTAAGTACCGGAGGCTTGGACGAAGTTGTTGTAACAAAACCTCTTACTATATCACAACTACTTAAGTAGTTTCAAATAGTAGGTGTTTGGTAAACCTAACTGAATACTAAAGATTCTCGAAGCAAACTGAAGAAGTAACTGTTCAACCAAGTATATTAAAAAACTCTGTCTGTCGAAGTTTGCCTTCTCTTAGTCCGGAGAAATAGCAGGTCTTAAATACACTTGTCAGGAAATCCCGTGCCTTACTTAAACAAATAACAATAAGGCTCCGAAAGTGGCAGCCTTGAAACTCCTTAGGTATCAAACCTAACACATGGTGAGTATCAAACGATACTCAAAACCAAACATAAAACATGCTGAGTATCAAACGATACTCGAAACCAACATAAAACATACTGAGTATCAAACGATACTCGAAACCAAACATAAAACATACTGAGTATCAAACGATACTCGAAACCCAAACATAAAACATACTGAGTATCAAACGATACTCGAAACCCAAACATAAAACATAGTAACTCAGGTACCTGTACCGGTTACAACTCGTATATGCCCACTTGACCTATGAAATCTGCCAGCGTTCACCGAATCAACTACTTGAACAAATGCTAGCCGACTTGAAACCCTCGTCCGAATATTTCATATCTTAAAAAGCCCTATCAAGCGTGCCATGGCCTGTCCGCGAAGTTCACCATACATATCCGGCCTGCCAGCCTGTATCCATATCCAATCATTTCTGGCACCAGAGTTTCGGAATGACTTCTTTCCTGTACAGCCCGCACGATGAACCTGGAAGATATTATTTTCTTGAAAGTCTGGAACAGGAATTTCGAGCTGCGTGAATAGCTCAGCCGGACAGAATTTCAGTTCGCTGGGGTCAACTGGGAGCGGCCGTTCATCAGTCACGGCCTGGCGGATGTAGTTAACCAATTCTGCAGCCAAGTCATCATAGGGAAGCCCTAATTCACGGCAAAGCTCGAAAACTGTACCGACATTCAGGGTCTGCCCTTTCAGGACTCACCGTGAAATCTGTTGGGGCAGGCAGGTCTCTATACCTATCCCCGGACTAGAAACGCTGAAGTTGCCAGTTCCAACCGCATCCCCCACCGTCCGTAATACGTCTATTGTCAATAATCTCATTCCAATAGCCTGTTGCCGGCTGTATTGTGCCAAGATATGTCGTGCCGCTTCATTTTTATTTGACCTCATCAGCAAATTGTATTTCAAATCTGAACCCCAATAGCTAGATACTGATTTCCATTTGCGCCTCGTGGGACTACTGGCCCATCATTCTTTGCTTCCGCTCTCTCTTATTTGTCTCTGGCGGACCTCTACTTTCTACATGTCCCCCCCTGTTGCTCTCCCCTGTAGACTGGGACACTTTCGTTGAACTCGGATCCTCCCTTGCCCAGACCTTAATCCTCACGGCCCGCGCTTCTGCGGACCTTTAGCCACCAGGTCAGCCCTTGCGCGGGCTTTGACTCTTCTGGTCCGTGCTTACATGGATCTTCCCCCTCCAGGTCTGCCTTTGCGCGGGCCTTTACTCTTCCAGTCCATGCTTGCATCGATATTCACCCATCAGGTCCGCGCTTGCGCGGGCCTTGACTCTTCCGAACCGTGCTTGTGCGGACCTTTATCCCTCAGCTCTAGGCTTGCGTGAACCTGATCCTCCTGGTCCACCAGATTGTCGCCCCTGAATCCCCCTGATCCGCGTTTTTGTGGCTAATGAATCCTCCTGGTCCATCCCAATTCGGCCTCTGTTTCCCCTTGGTCTGCCCTTGGGTCGCCACCCAGCCCCACGGGTCCTCGTTACTGTGAACCTTGGTAACCTGGTTCGTTCCTTTTTTGGATCATGAGTCTCCTGTCTCATCCCCAGTCGGATCTCAACCCTCAGATCTAGCCACAACACGCCTCTGCAGCCCTTCATTTGCTGCAGCCAACATACCCTTGTTCCTGGAGCCACTCGAGCCATGCTCCTTGGCTTCTCGCGTCATTCTGGTCTGCCCTGGATGCTCCAGTCTTCGAGATCACACGAATACGGTACAAATCGTGATCCGGAGTTACTGTGCTCATTTACTTTCTGCTCCCTCTTATATTTCACGTGAACCTCTTCCCTACAATCAGAATCTTTCTACCTCTTACTTTTGCATATAGTCTTTCGCCTAGTTCTGCCTTCCCTTGCTACACTTGTATTTTCACACACACCGCCGATACAAATATACATAGTAGTAGGTCTCTAGGTCTATGTGGCTATTCACGATCTGGCGATTATTTCCTTGTATTTTTCCCCCTTTCAGCAGATGGACAGGTCCCTCAATTGGTTCCACTTCCGCGATATACCGATCCCGTTCATTGAGCACAACCTCCACAAAGCCATGGAAGCGATTCGGCTTGCCCAATTCCGTCGCATACTTCATTCCTACTAGCATAACTAGCTCTAGAATTTCTGTCACTGGGGATTTGTTTCGTTGTATGGTCTGCGGAATAACCACTCTAGATAGGCTGAACGAAAAGTATAGTAGTGGTTTGCATGCCTTCCTCACTTGGAATGTATCCTTGTCCCTGTCTGACTTTCCCGGACCCAAATATCGTGGCTCAGCGACTCATTCTTTTTCTGCCTCTTTGGTACATCGCAACAGCCTCCGCTCGATCTCCAACGGGCGTTGAAATGGTTGGATATAGTTTGCCACTGAATTGTGAATTTCAATCATTGTGGATTCCGCATAAGTTTCTCTCTGGTCGAGGAGCCTCTCTGCCACACATTGCCCCCAGAGTTCTTCGACATAATCGCGGAAAAGGACCGGTAGGTCAGGAATAGAAAACCGGTCTGCGGCCTTGCTTAGCGAGAGCCACTTGATAGCTCTTGACCTCCCTGCGAATCTAGTTTGCTGAATTACCTGATCTACGCGCTGCTACTGCTCCGGCACTTGAATTTGAAGGCTAATCGCGGGCGCTAGTTTCCGGCTAGATCTGCTGCTGGTCCTAACAGCTTGCTGGCCTATACCTGGACCTCTCTCCAGGAGCCTCGCAACCCAGGTAGAGAGCAATCTGTCATTCCGAGTCTGCATACCGAGGACCCTGGCGGTATCATGATCATACATTCCGGTGCTCAAAAGTCTGAACCATGTAAGTGATCCCGGTATGTCTATCATTGTACCAGAGCATTTGCTCCTCATATTGTACTCGATTGGAAGCGCGGTATGCTTCTTTAACATTTTCTATATGTAGGAGTTCCGATATATCAGTAGAGAAGTTGTCCAGTAATCCCATTCGACGGATGCTATTTGGGGCATGACTCAGCATGTGCATTTTTGAAAACTGGAAATGATAGATCGCAGTCTCGAGTTTTTCCTTCTCCGCCTTCATCCGTGCCCTAGATCATCCCTCTTCGCTACCCTTCACCTCCATCGCGGCCCACCTTTTCTCAAAGTTCTTGGTTCTTGCTTTGGTGCTCCTTTGTGGACGAAACACAGACTTGCTCCTGTAGAATATTGCGAGTCTGTTATCCAGCAGACCGAGTGTGTAATCAGAGTGGCTGTGCTGTCCAAGAACCAGCAGAAATTCGATAATGGATCAGGCATATCCTAGGACCTGTGCATCCTCCGATTGGCTAGATCGGACTCCATCGATCCAGATCAGGCCTAGCACAGCTAGTAACAATGGCATCATGGTTCTAATCTCTTTCCCCTGCCATGAGCTGACCTCTTAATAGCTTCGCTTAAACGGTTAAAAGTCCGGGTATGGCGGGATCGACTTAAAACGGTCATTGAATCGGCCTAGAATCCTCCGCTGCCGCAGATATCCCACCAACCAATCCATTATCGTCTTAAGAATTCCTATATGCAGGAGGTGAAGTGCGTCAGGTTGCCAGAGCATGTACACATTGCATAAAGGAAACCTCCAAAAAGGATTTTCCTCCACCCGCAGACCATCAGACGCTAAGTACTCTGCATCTTCGCTGTTTCCTCGTTCTAGCACTTGCTGATAGGACTTTGGATCGCTGTCTCTAAACCCCCCAACTCTACTACTCCTACATGGCTTGTGCCCCATCTCAGTCCGCGCAATCTCGCAAATTGGGCAAAGCCCGTTGATTATTCTTGCCAGAATGACATGTTCTTGGTAGTCAGCAATCCAGGCTGCTATGATTAGATAGCATCGGCGGACCTGGCCATCAGCGCGATCCAACTCATACCCGGGGCCGGCTATATCCAGCTCTGCTATCGGCTTCAGAATACGCTCAATCGCTCCATGCTAAGACCTATGAATCTCGCCGCCCTTCGGGTTCTTTTTAGGAATTGGTAAGAGATCAACTAGCACCCATGCGCGTTTAGAGCCCTGCCGTCGTATATCTTTGCTAATATTACCGATCGACATATTGACCAGCCAAGCAGCCTTGTCTCCGGAGAAGTTTGTAAGGTGGGTTTTGTTGGAAGCGAAAAGGAGGGGCATCAGTGTTCCACCTCTGGGCACTAAGTCTTGGGTCTGCCACAACCAGTCTGCAGTATGAATCTCATTATATACTCTTCGGCCGGTACTATCGAATATGCGCTCAGGACCGAAGACCATATGGTTTGCGAAAGGTAAATGGCTAAGAAGTAGCCAGATGCAGTGCCGGATATTGCGAGAGTATAATGTTCCGGACCCACAGGGGAACGCGGACCAGCTTCGGGGCCCAAAACCGTGTTCTACGCGCTCAAACAAAGACCACAGTTCATCTGCAGTCTGGCACAATGTGCACCTGTCATTATCCAGTCCACGCTCTAAATACTTATCGATCGATCCTTTTGTTAAGCCCGACCGCAGCATCCACCATCCAAACTCAAAGTCTTTTGCACTTCGAATTGGGTGCCATGGGTTCCAGTCCGCGTCTAGGTATCTACGGTAAATTCCACCTGCAGTGCCATAGGATCTACCAGCTTCACACAGGTGATACTGCGTTTTACTGGGGTCAGGCAAACAGGTTAGGTCTGGGTCCTCCGGTTCTGGGCTTCTCGGTTCCTGAGCACTATCTGAGTCTCTGGTTTCGAGATCTGTGGGTGGCTGCCATCCAGTCACTTCTCAATGATGTTAGTTTGGGCCGAGGGAGTACTTGATCTAGAATAAAACTCACAGTCCACCCAAGGATTGTCATCTCCGGGATGCCGGTTGCTAGCACCCCCCGCTCTTTCGCTCAGCGGACCGCTTGGGTACGGCCTCTGTTTCTGCATTGTCCGTGTCTGCCTTTTCGGGCACTGGTTACGCTGGATTGATAGGCCCTTACCTGTCTTGAAGGGCCTTCCGCAGTCTGGGCAGGTGGGATTCGACTTCATCGCGTTGGAATAATGCTGCCGCCGTGATGGGATCGATGTGATAGGAGTACAAAGAGTACAGTGTTTGTACAAGTGATATATTTGTTGTATAGGGCAGGGGCTGTTGTGCTGTTTAATTATAGCTGACTTGTAACAAAACATCTCTCCTGGTACTTTGTACTACTAGTACGAGTACACTACGCACGCAGTGTTCTGCAGGGATGTGCCAAGACAGACCTACACTAGGTACTCGGTAGTGCCTATCACACGGATCTTGCTGTACGGACCCTGCCGTACAGACCCTGTGACAGCCCACCCCATCGGTAATACACTACTTTAATATCAGCGTTTGTTCAAGTGTACTCAGCGTACTGTTCGCATTGAAAACAGATGTTCATCTTGAAAACTACAGCTCATCTTGAAAACAGATGTTTGTTCTAGTACGCGAAACGCACAGTGCCCTGGATGGGTGAGACTTGAAAGCTCGGTATCATGAACTCTGAATCTTGAAAGAGTGCCTGGAAGGGATATATAGAGAGCGGTTTTCGCCTCCCAGCCAGAAGATTATAAACCAGTAAGTCTCCAGTACACAATAGCTCATATTAGAACACAAACCCTATTCAACACGCCAATACCTGAACCCTTTATTTCAGTCCTACGCCCTATTGCAACCCTGGTTTGAGTTACGGTCTTTCCTAATTGAACTCTTTCCTCCAGCCTTGCTCTAAACCGCAAATATCAGAACCGTTATCAGATACAAATAGGTACTACGCAGTCACCAAATAGGTATGCAAATACCAAGCTTCCAGACTCCAAGCTTCCATCCTTACCATCTTCAGACCATCTAACATTCTCAACACATAGAACAACCCACTTGGCGGACCTAGTAACCATGCCCACTAAGACTCTCCAACTGAAATAGATATATAATTAGGTAAGCAAAACTCTTACTATCTGCTACCACCGCGGTTACTAACTTAATATTGTGGGGTAGAACACAGACATTCTGAGAATGGCGCCCTCGGCAGCTAGTATTTGTGTGAAACTTGGTTTTCCCAGTACAGGCGACAGGGACTATAAAACATGGGTTTCAAACTTCAAAAGGACCTGGCTTCGTCAGCCGCATCCGGATCTCGTTGCCGGACCAGTGGCTCTTGCATCTGAGGCGAAGACTGCGGAGTGGGAGTCTTAGCTTCTTGGAATGTATACCGACTTCCCAACTCAGGGGCTCTAGCAAACTATGTGAATCCGGCAGATCGTCGGGTGTGCGCTACACAATTCATGATTCAGAAGGCGAAGACGATCCGCGATGATATGAAAAATGAAAATGAGGTGGCTGAAGGCGCGGGAGCCGCTGCCGCCCGAGCCATTGCCAAACGTACCAAACGTCGTGCCTGGCCCCTGACTACTGCAACCCTGCAATCCCTGCAATCCCTGCAACCCCTGCAACCCCTGCAACCCCTGCAACCCCTGCGACTGCCACTGCCCCCACAACTACCAGGACCCCCAGGACCCCCAAGACCACCCGAAACCCCAGGGCTGCCAGGGGCCCCTTGAATATCAGGAGCCCCAAGGCTACCAGGGCCCCCCCGGCTACCATGAACCCCCCAGCTCTTAAGAGCCCCTTGGCTACCAGCAGCCCCTTGGCTACCAGGAGAGCATTGACTACCAGGAAGTGGGCAAGGAATGATGAAGCCGAGGTTCCTGGGAACCCACCTACAAAGCGGCCGCGACAAGTGGAGCTGCCAGAGTTGTGGTTCACCTCTTCAGCGTCTCCTTCCGCGGTCCTGGCAGTACAGGCACTCATTCTAAGACCAATGCTAGCGTCAAGGAGTTCCCCCGCCTTGTCCGTTGGGCTCGCAGAAGAGCTCCACAACTTAGTGCAAAGTCCATGCTACTCAAGACGAATATCATCCTACGGAATGAAGAGTACCTGGACTTCTTTCCCGGCGTGGAGCAGGGTGGAAGGGTAGAACTGGCTATCTCGGACCAAGGATCATGGAACGCGGCATTGATGATGGCCCAAGCCAATCGCCCTAACGAGAGCTGCTATGCTGGTATTTTCGTGGTGGCTATAGATGCAGGAACCGATATCAATCACGGGGCCGAGGAAGAGATTGGGCTGGACTATACCGGTGAAGAGGGGGATGAGTAGGAATCGAGAAGGAACAATCTCCCCGAGAACTCGGGAGACGGTAGGGAAGGGCCTTCTCAGCCTTCAAGGAAAGGCAAAGAGAGGGCGACAGATACTGGGAACAATGATGGGGATGGGGGCTCAGACCGAGATGGTAATGATGATGATAATGATGATAATGATGATAATAATAATAATGATAATAATGATAATAATGATAATGATGATAATGATGGTGATGATGATGATGGTAATGGTGGTAATGGGGTAATGATGACTTGTATAGACCCCCAAGTAAGTGATGGTCCAACGTATTGTCAAACTTGGAGAATATAATTTATTTTTCCATAATTTGCAGATAGAGTTCGCCGGCCAATACCGCCTTCCCTACGTAACAGCCTGATCCAGAACTGACCAGATAATTCGAACCCATGACATGTTAGGGAAAACCACGCCTTGGAAGCCGATGAGGATGCAACCGCAGCTGCAACCACATACCCTACGACCACTAACGATGGCGCTCTGCTCGGACTCTGTGGTGACCAACTCAACAACGATTTTGAGCACCAATGCTCCGAAGATGCCGTGAGAATGTTGAGAGCAGAACTCCTCACCCCAGTCGAAGGTGATATTGGGCCCCGCATACTCAGAATCCCAGGATTCCCTAGTGGAAGGTTCCTCCCCCATCAAGTTTGGGGTGTCTGGTTTATTGTGGAGCGTATCCTTGCGGACCGTCCCCCTGTCGCCATAATCACGGACGATATGAGATTGGGCAAGACACATTGCGCACTTGCCACACTATTCTACATTAAGTACATCGTTGATGAGGCTGCGGCAGGTAGACCTTTGGCATGCTTGGGGGGAAAATCGATGGCGGAATTGGAAGAGGTTCCGCGGATCTTTGGCGATGATATTGAGGTGTACAGACGATCCTGTATCATCATAGCCCCGGCCAACCTTGTACCTTCCTGGGAAGGCACAGTCCAGAGCTTGATTCCACACACTTGGCTCAACCTGATCAACCTCTATAGGCGACGCCGGCTTAGTTATGACAACCTCAATTACAGTTCTGACAACCCCGAGCGCGGTAAAGCCATCAATTTGATTTCCTATAGCGCCTACAGATCCCGCTATAACAATTCAGAGCCGTTGGAGGGCTGCAGTTGGGGGTTTGGGATCTTCGTTGAATCCCATACGGTGAAATCCCGAGCAACACAAACCTTCGACTCCTTAATTAAATTCATGTCCACTGCCGGATCCAGCTCACGGGAACCCCAATGCACCATGAGGTGGGTGATTGGGTTGTTCAGACCGAGTGGCACTTTGCCCAGGTCACTGATGAGGATGAACTCGATAGCCACAGTCCGCCTCTACTTGAGTGAATAGTTGCTGAGGTGAAGCGCGACAATATAACATTGGAGGTGGTCTATGACCAGATCAAAGATATTGTATGGCCTTGGACCATCCAACGCTGAGGGGAAACTAAGGATGCAAACGGGGACCCCCTGGTCCGCATCACAGAGCTTGTCCAGCATGATGTATGCCTGCAATACACTGATGATGAGGCAACAGCAATGGATGGTTGGATTGAGGATGCCAAGAGCGGCCAGTGGAATGCCATCCAGACCGTGCTACACGAGTGGCGTCTTGCGTACATCACCATGCACCTTCCAGACAACGATGTGAGCTCAGATGACTCTGAGTCTATGGATGGAGGAGTACCCAATCGTCAAAACTGGGATTGCAATAACTTCCGCGGTGGGCCTGAGTGTAGATGGCTTTCGGATGTTTTCATTCCACAGTTGTTGGGCACACCTGAAGGAGGGGCACCGAATAAGGTGGTTATTTTTGCCCCGTTGCCAGGCCAAGCATCCTATATCAATTGGTTTCTCAGAACCTTTCATCGCAGTATTCACTCTATCTTGTATCACTCAGGGGTTGCGTCGAGAGACCAGGATAGGCTACTACAAGAGTTCGCTTCAGTTGATAGACCGGCGGCGCTGATCATGACTCCAGCCCTCGGTGGCACCGGGCTGAACATAGTTGCAGCGAACCATGTCATCATCATGCAAACGTTCGGGAACTTGAACGAGCAACGTCAAGCAGTTGCGCGGATTGACCGTATTGGCCAAATGTGGAACCCAAAGGCATGGATCTTGCATTGTGAGGGAGGGGTGGATGATAGGGCTGAAGAACTTCACGAAAGCCATGGAAAGTTTGAGGGGCGGATCATGCACGGATTGATTGGGGAGAGATAATCCTATATGGAGTTGATGGATGCTAGGGCAACCAGGATCCGTGAGCTTGAGCAGGCACAGTGTGCTACACAAGCTCGTGCTGCTCTCCCTGGTCCTTCTGACATTCACGGTGGTGATGGTGGTGATAATAGTGATGATGATAGTGATGATGGTGCTTCCGGCCCTTCTGGAACCCAGGCTTTCCCGTATACATGATCTGAATCATCAATTTTCCAGCCAAAGACTCATTTCTCTGGTATTCGCTTGTTTCTTTTGTTTGCTTCTCTCTTTTCTACTTGGGTTGTGAGCATTGCCTTTCTGTCTACGGCACGCTATAGACGGTAATACTATAGACGGTAGTTTCCTTTTGTTTCTCCTTTTGTTTTAGGGTCTGGGTTTGAAGTCTCTTGTCGTCTGGCTTCCATCCGCGGGCGCAACTTGGTTTGTTTCATTTCATCGTTTTTCTTTAGTTTTCTGCTGGGTCAGCATTAATTTTGGGTCTGCGGCATAGGGGGTGGTTTGTTTCTTTTGTCTTAGGTCCGCCTCTCAGAGCATTAGATTTAGAGTTTACGAGGTCAGTGTCCACATAGCGGTAGAGTGTCTATTTTTTTTACATTTATCTTTGGGTTTGCATTTTATCGGTCTCCGGGGTCAAGGGTTTGCATTCGATTAGATGTTAATGGCGGTCTTATTAGCTCAGAGAAATTCCAATCTTTCTCTTCTTTTCGACTGCGATATCTGTAGCTACAACAAAGATTTAATTCCACATCCGCGAACTTAGCTTGAAGTTAACAGTGAGAATTAGGCAAGCACAAGACACCCTGTACCGAGAAGCTATTTCATGCTGCTTGAGGCCCTAGGCGACACAGACCCGTGTCAGGGACTGGGTTTTTCGTGCTCTAGCGAACCCAGCGCACTTTTCCATCATGAGATCCATCTTGAGCGAAATCGATCTTGAGACTTCCATCGGAAAGGGCCTACCACAGTACGATCTAGATGTCGGAGGTTTGTTTGAGGAGACAAAGGCACCCGAATACCTTGTCAAGTTCTGTCACCCACGGACCCCACAGCCTGCCTCTATCTTCCGTCCCATACCTCGCACTTTGTACTTCACTCTTCACAACATATACCTATCCAGACAACCAAAGGCATGCCACGTGCACCAGAGAATACCTAGACCAATCAAACCCAAACTCGAGCTCCTCGCTCTTCTGGTACTCAGTGTTTTGGCAGGCGACAGGAACGGACCAGGCTTGCCAATTAACCCGGGCATCCGCCACGTCATTCTGAACCCGAGCATCCCCCTAGTCGTTCAGATGGGGAATCTAACGACGAAGAGGACGAAGACTATGCTGAATTCTCTACCAGTAAAGTACCCTATCTAGTTTGGGAGGCTTCTCTCTACTGAACTTTACGCTGCCGAAATAGGGCAGCAAGACACACAGGTTATACACAGTCTACCTGAACCTTCCAGCGTGTTATTGGACGTAGACCTCTCCTCTGAGTCTGATGTCGTGGAAACCCCCCCTCGCAAGCGGACTCACAAAAAGCTTGAGGTCCCTGCAAACAGGCACAGGAGACTGCTGGTTAGAAGACATTCACCAACTGAGAACCGGCTGTCTACAGGCTCAGGGCAGCAATTTGCAACGCGGAACGACCTCCACAAGAGGCTGCAGACTGAGCTGGCTTGGAATCAACCCCGCTCTCTCGAAGATATATCCTCAACATTGCAACCACAGACTCCATCGGACTTCGCAACTGCCACATCGGAGTGCAAGCTACCGTGCAAGTTCTGGAAACAAGTGTTTATCCCCTTTGAGAATATTCTTGTTTACGATGCTGCGAAACTTTATTTACAAGCAGAAGTCTATATAGGCCAACCTTGGCCTTCCACGGCTGTAATGGAGAACATGATCGAGACGGCTTGGAGACTAGCATTGGATTAAAGAAAGCGGGAAAAAGAAGAATACTACGGCTCAGGGGATCAGCGGCCCATGGAACAGGCACCATTGCTTCTTCCTGATGCAATCTCATTAGAGATAGTAAGTCCCCTAACCCAACCAAGAATGAGAATTACAATTCAGGGGCTAAAAGTTGTATAAGCTGAAACGCCGTGTATCGGCTTGTCGTGGGTATCTAGTTTCAGAAGCACGGAAAATAGTGGTGGAGTGGTATAAGTTGCCGATCGCGGACCCAGTTGAGTGCCGAACCCTGGAGAAAAGCCTTCTCAAGGATGATTCGTTTCTTAGCCAAACAGTAGATCTCGGAGATGGTCCTCGGACCAGCTGGTTTACAGTAGAGGAGATTGTAAAACCGGTTTATGCCTACTTTTCGCCAACTAGGGCAGTCTGGGCTGGAAGCCGTATACGCAGAAGTACTTCAGCCCTCTGCGTTGGCCCACAGTTCTCCTCGTGTGCACTGCTCTTCGCTACTCCTTAATGGACTATGAAGATACAGGGTATAAGTCCTTAACGGTGGGGGATTTCTCACAGGCAGTGTTTGGTAGTTAGTAAGTCATCACTTAGGGTAAACAAGGCAGCTAATAGGTTAACAGACTACTACAAGAGGTACTATCAAACATATCAAAAGGTGGGCCCACAGACTGCCACCCCCCTAGAAATCCACACCTCCAGTCAATTATGCTAACTCAATCTGTGGTTAGATGGCCGATGCGAGGAAGAACCCGACAATCCGTGAGATAGACAGGGGCGTGCAAAAGATCCGGTCCCAGCACAAGGTAGAATGAATCGAGACTGCTGGGTCCGAGGATGAGATGGGGGATGACGTGCGTGACCTCATTGAGAGCGACGACAATACCTAGCCATGGTTTGCAGACCCTGTCTGGTAGTCCAGAGGTGAATGGCGGTTGGGAGCGGAATGGCGGTCCGGAGGAGAATGGTGGTCCGGAGGAGAATGGTGGTCGGCAGGGGAACTGCGAGCGCGGCCGAATTGAAGCCAGAAACTTTGGGAGTTGCAAGCCCAAGTGTTCGGCTTCAATTTGGCCGCGCCAGTACTTTGTGGATCGAACGCTACTTTTTTTCTCTATAATTAATATGTTTGTTGCTTAATGTTGATGGTGAGCATAGCGAAATAGACTAGACTTTTTGTATTTGATTCACTGGGGGGGATTTTCGTTAGTAATGAGTATTTGTTTATACAGGTTATATATCTAGAGAACAGCAGGGTGTGCTAATACAATCACTGAGTTATGTAGGACGCGTATATGGTGCAACAGAATTATGATCGCAGAAATCAGGGAACCCAGAAGGCCTCAGAGCCAAGGCTGCTCGAAACTAGTGAAAACAGGGGGGACAGAATGCGGACCAGGGAAGAGGTGATCCGCAGTTAGACACCTACGGAAGAACCAGTAGAGGGCAGAGGCAGAACCGGGATAATCACGATCATGGCGAGCAAAATCAGGAGGCAAACCGCATGTAAATAGGATGGATAGGAGATTGTAAGCAAGAACCAAGGGTGACACGAAAAGCGCAGAGAAGGGTGTGAGGAACACGGGGAGGAGAAGCGAAAGGATCAGGTGACATGGGGGGGGGAAGCAAGGAACAGAAGGTGATAGAAATCCAATACGCGTAAAGTGGGGGACGAGGGTGATAGACCTAGAGGGCTCTGGGCTGGGGCTGGCAGAGGTCCGGGAGCAGAAGGGGTATGTGAGGGAGGTGCAAGATCGAAGAGAGGAGTCAAAGGAAGGATGTGAGAGAGCCAGGACGAGGGAAGTGTGGACCAGAGATCGCTGGGACGAGAGAAGTGTGGACCAGCACCGCGGACCGAGGGTACGAGTGTAACGGCTGGACCTTGGTGCTGGGTGGTGGACCAAGAGGTTCAAGGGGACCAGGGGTAGCCAGGTGACTTCAGGACCGGCAAAAACATTTTGCTGATATGTAGCTACAACAAGGATTTAATTCCACATCCGCGGACTTAGCTTGAAGTTAACTGTGAGAATTAGCCAAGCACAAGACACTCTGCACCAAGAAGCTATTTCATGCTGCTTCAGGTACTAGGCGACACAGACCCGTGTTACAGAACGGGTTTTTTGTGCTCTAGCGAATTTAGCGAACTATTCGACCCTGGCTCTTGAACGAAATCTATCTTGAGACTTCCATCGGAAAGGGCCTACCACAGTACTATCTCCATGTCGCATGTTTGTTTGAGGAGACCAAGGCACCCGAATACCTTGTCAAGTTCTGTCACCCACGGACCCCACAACCTGCCTATATATTCTGTCCCATACCTCGTAATTTGCACTTCATCCTTCAAATCATATACCTATCCGGACAACCAAATGCATGCCGAGTGCAGGAGAGAATACCCAGACCAATCAAACCCAAACTAGAGCTCCTTGCTCCTCTCGTACTTAGCGTGTTGGCAGGCGACAGGAACGGACCTGGGGTGCCAATTCACGCGGCATCGCCCTAGTCATTCCGAATCCGAGCATCCCCCTCGCCATTCAGATGGCGAAACTAACGAGAAAGAGGGTGAAGACTATGCTGAATTCTCTATCGGTAAAGTATTCTATGTAGTTTGGGAGGCTTCTCTCTACTGAACTTTACACTGCCGAAATAGAGCAGCAAGACGCACAGGTTATATACAGTCTACCTGAACCTTTGAGCGTCTTATTGGACGTTGACCTCTCCTCTGAGTCCGATGTGATAGAAACACGCCCTTGCAAGCGGACTCAAATAAACCTTTAGGTCCTTGCAAACAGTCATGGGAGACTGCTTGCTAGAAGACATTTACCAACTGAGAACTGGCTGTCTAGAGGCTAAGGGCAGCAATTTGGAACGCAGAACGACCACCACAAGAGACTGTGGACTGAGCTGGCTTGGCAACAACCCCCCTCTCTCGAAGATATATCCTCAACATCGGAACCAGAGACTCCATCAGACTCCACAAATGCTACATTGCAGGGCCAGCTACAGTGCAACATCAGCAAAATGCTTTCGCCGGGCTACGCCAGGTCCCCGTGAACCTTTTGGTCCACCACCCAGCACCAGGGTCCAGGCGTTTTCCGTGTACCCCCGGTCCGCGGTCCTGGTCCACACTTCCCTCGTCCCAGCGATCTCTGGTCCACCCTTCCCTCGTCCCGGCGATCTCTGGTCCACCCTTCCCTCGTCCTAGCTCTCTCACATCCTTGCTTTGACTCCTCCCTTCGATCTTGCACCTCCCTCACCTACCCCTTCTGCTCCCGGACCTCTGCCAGCCCCAGCCCAGAGCCATCTAGGGCTATCACCCTTATCCCCCACTTTACGCGTTTTTGATTTCTATCACCTTCTGTTCCTTGCTTCCCCCCCCCATGTCACCCTATCCTTTCGCTTCTCCTCCCCGTGTTCCTCAGATCCATCTCTGCGCTTTTCGTGTCACCCCTGATTCTTGCTTACAATCTCCTATCCATCCTGTTTACATGCGGTTTGCCTCCGGATATTCCTCGCCACGATCCTGAATATCCCGGTTCTGCCTCCGCCCTCTACTGGTTCTTTGGTAGTTGTCTAACCGCGGATCACCTCTTCCCTGGTCCGCGTTCCGTCCATCCTGTTTTCCCTAGTTTCGCGCAGCCTTGGCTCTGAGATCTCCTGGGTTCCCTGATTTCCGCGATCAGAATTCTGTTGCACCATATACGTGTCGTACTTAACCCAGTGATTGCATTAGCACACCCTGCTGTTTTCTAGATATATAACCTATATAAACAAGTACTCATTACTAACGAAAATCCCCCCCGGTGGATATAATACAAAAAGTCTAGTCTATTTCGCTATGCTCACCATCAATACTAAGCAAGAAATATATTAGTTATAGTGAAAAAAAGAAGCCATCGATCTACTAAGTACTGGCGTGGCCGAATTGAAGCAGAACACTTGGGATTGCAACTCCCAAAGTGTCTGGCTTCAATTCGGCCGCGCTCACAGTTCCCCTCTGGACCACCATTCCCCACTGGACCACCATTCCCCTCTGGACTACTATTCCCCTGCGGACCACCATTCTCCTCCGGACCGCCATTCCGCTTCCAACCGCCATTCACCTCCCGACTACAAGACAGGGTGTGCAAATCATGGCTAGGTATTATCGTCGCTCTCAATGAGGTCACACAAGTCATCCCACATCTCTTCCGCGTACCCAGCAGTCTCGATTCATTCTGCCTCGTGCTGTGACCGGATCTTTTGAACGCCCCTGTCTATCTTACGGATTGTCGGGTTATTCCGCCTATCGGCCATCTAACCCCAGATTGACTTAGCATAATTGACCTGAGGTGTGGATTTCTAGGGGGGTGGCAGTCCGTGGGCCCAACTTTAGATATGTTTGATAGTACCTCTTGTAGTAGTCTGTTAACCTATTAGCTGCCTTGTTTACCCTAAGTGATGACTTACTAACCACCAAACACTGCCTGTGAGAAATCCCCCACCATTAAGGACTTATGCCCTTTATCTTCGTACTCCATTAAGGAGCAGCGAAGAGCTGTGCACACGAGGAGAACTGTGGGCCAACGCAGAGGGCTGAAGTACTTCTGCGTATACTGCTTGCAGTCCAGACTGCGCTCGTTGGCGAAAAAGTAGGCACGTACCGGTTTTACAATCTCTTCTACCGTAAACCAGCTGGTCCGAGGACTATCTCCGAGATCTGCTCTCTGGCTAACAAACAAATCATCCTTGAGAAGGCTTTTCACCAGGGTTCGGCACTCAACTGGGTCCGCGATCGGCAACTTATACCAGTCTACCACAATTTTCCGTGCTTCTGAAACTAGATACCCACGACAAGCCGATACATGGTGTTTCAGCTCATACAACCCCTAGCCACTGAATTGTAATTCTCATTCTTGGTTGAGTTATGGGACTTACTATCTCTAATGAGATTGCATCAGGAAGAAGCAATAGTGCCTGTTCTATGTGCCGCTGATTCCCTGAGCCGTAGTATTCTTCTTTTTCCCGCTTTCTTTAATCCAATGCTAGTCCCCAAGCCGTCTCCATCATGCTCTCAATTACAGCCATGGATGGCCAAGGTTGGCCTGTATAGACTTCTGCTTGTAAATAAAGTTTCGCAGTATCATAAACAAGAATATTCTCAGGGGGGATAAACGCTTGTTTCCAGAACTTGCGCGGTAGCTTGCCCTCCGATGTGGCACTTCCGGAGTCCGATGGAGTCTGTGGTTGCAATGTTGAGAATATATCTTCGAGAGAGCGGGGTATTTGCCAAGCCAGCTCAGTCCGCAGTCTGTTTTGGAGGTCGTTCCGCGTTCCAAATTGCTGCCCTGAGCCTGTAGAGAGCCGGTTCTCAGTTGGTGAATGTCTGCTAACAAGAGGTCTCCCGTGGCTGTTTGCAGGGACCTCAAGCTTTATGTGAGTCCCCTTGCGAGGGGGTGTTTCCACGACGAGGGACTCAGAGGAGAGGTCTACATCCAATAACACGCTGGAAGGTTCAGGTAGACTGTGTATAACCAGTGTGTCTTGCTGCTCTATTTCGGCAGCGTAAAGTTCAGTAGAGAGAAGCCTCCCACACTAGATAGGGTACTTTACTGGGAGAGAATTCAGCATAGTCTTCGTCCTCTTCGTCGTTAGATTCGCCAGCTGAACGACGAGGGGGATGCTCGGGTTCGGAATGACGAGTGGGATGCCCAGGTGAATTGGCACACCTTGTCCGTTCCAGTCGCCTGCCAACACGTTGAGTACCAGATGAGCGAGGAGCTCGACTTTGGGTTTGATTGGTCTGGGTATTCTATCCTGCACGCGGCATGACTGAGGTTGTCTGAATAGGTATATGATGTGAAGAGTGAAGTGCAAAGTGTGAGGTATGGGACGGAAGATAGAGGCAGGTTGTGGGGTCCGTGGGTGACAGAAGTTGATAAGGTATTCGGGTGCCTTTGTCTCGTCAAACAAACATACGACATGTAGATAGTACTGTGGTAGGCCCTTTCCGATAGAAGTCTCAAGATCGATTTTGCTCAGAGGGATCTTATAGTGGAAAAGTGCACTCCGTTCGCTAGAGCATGAAAAACCCAGTCCGTGACACGGGTCTGTGTCGCCTAGCGCCTCAAGCAGCATGAAATAGCTTCTCGGTACAGGGTGTCCTGTGCTTGGCTAATTCTCACAGTTAACTTCAAGCTAAGTTCGCAGATGTGGAATTAGATCTTTGTTGTAGCTACAGAAACTGCAGTCGAAAAGAAGAGAAAGATAGGAATCTCGCGGAGCTAATAAGACCGCCATTAACATCTAATCGAATGCAAACCCTTGACCCCGGAGACCGACAAAATGCAAATCCAAAGATAAATGTAAAAACAAAAGACACTCTACCGCTATGCGGACACTGACCTCGTAAACTCTAAATCTAATCCTCTGAGACCTGGACCTAAGACAAAAGAAACAAACCACCGCCTATGCCGCAGACCGAAAATAAATGCTCACCCAGCAGAAAACCAAAGAAATATGACGAAATGAAACAAACCAAGATGCTCCCGCGGATAGAAGCCAGACGACAAGAGCCTTCAAACCCAGACCCCAACACAAAAGGAGAAACAAAAGGAAACTACTTTCTCTAGCATTACAGTCTATAGCGTGCCGTAGACACAAAAGACATGCTCACAACCCAAATAGAAAAGCGAGAAGCAAACAAAAGAAACAAGCGAATACCAGAGAAATGAGTCCTTGGCTGGAAAATTGATGATTCAGATCAATTATACCGGATAGCCTGGGTTACAGAAGGGCTGGAAGCACCATCATCACTATCATCATCACTATTATCACCGGGATCACCACCTGGAATGTCGGAAGGACTGGGGACAGTAGCACGAACTTGTGTAGCAGGCTGTGCCTGCTCAAGCTCACGGATCCTGGTTGTACTAGCATCTATCAACTCCATATAGGATTATCTCTCCCCAATCAATCCGTGCATGATCCGCGCCTCAAACTTTCCCCGGCGTTCGTCAAGTTCTTCAGCCCTATCATCCACCCCTCCCTCACAATGCAAGATCCATGCCTTTGGGGTCCCCATTTGGCCGATACGGTTAATCCACGCAACTGCTTGACCTTGCTCGTTCAAGTTTCTCAACTTTTGCATGATGATGACATGGTTCGCTACAACTAGGTTTAGCCCTGTGCCACCGAGGGCAGGAGTCAGGATCAGCGCTGCCGGTCTATCAACTGAAGCGAACTCTTGTAGTGGCCTATCGCGGTCTCTTGACGCAACCCCAGAGTGATACAAGATAGGGTGAATACCGGCATGAAACGTTCCGAGGAACCAATTGCCATAGGATGCTTGGCCTGGCAATGGGGCAAAAATCACCACCTTATTCGTTACCCCTCCTTCAGGTGTGCCCAACGAGTGCGGAACGAAATCATCCGAAAGCCATCTAAACACAGGCCCACCGCGGAAGTTATTGCAATCCCAGTTTTGACCACAGGGGACTCCTCCAACCATAGACTCAGAGTCATCTGAGCTCATATCGTTGTCTGGAAGGTCCACGGGGAGGCACGCAAGACGCCACTCATGTAGCACGGTCTGGATGGCATTCCACTTGCCGCCCTTGGCATCATCAATACAACCATTCATTGCTGTTGCCTCATCATCAGTGTATTGCAGGCATACATCATGCTGGACAAGCTCTGGGATGCGGACCAGGGGGTCCCCGTTTGCATCCTTAGTTTCCCACCAGCCTCGGATGGTCCAAGGCCATACAATATCTTTGATCTGGTCATAGGCCTCCTCCAATGTTATCTTGTCGCGCTTCACCTCAGCAACTATGGACTCAAGTGGACGCGGACTGTGGCTATCGAGTTCATTCTGATCAGTAACCTGGGCAAAGAGCCACTCGGGCTGAACAACCCAATCAACCACCTTATGGTGCATTGGGGTTCCCGTGAGCTGGATCCGGCAGGGGATATCAATTTTAAATAATGAGACGAAAGTTTGTGTTGCTCGGGATTTTGCAGTATGGGATTCATTGAAGATCTCAACCCCCCAACTCCAGCCCTCCAAGTGCTCGGAATTGTTATAGCGGGATCTGTAGGCGCTTTAGGAAATCAAATGGATGGCTTAACTGCGCTCGGGGTTGTGAGAACCGTAATTGAGGTCGTGATAACTAGGCCGGTGTCGCGAATAGAGGTTAATCAGGTTGGGCCGAGTTTGTGGAATCAAGCTCTGGACTGTGCGTTCCCAGGAAGGTACAAGGTTGGCCGGGGCTATGATGATACAGGATCGTCTGTACACCTCAATATCATCGCCAAAGATCCGCGGAACCTCTTCCAATTCCGCCACCGATTTTCCCCCCAAGCATGCCAAAGGTCTACCTGCCGCAGCCTCACCAACGATATACTTAATATAGAGTAGTGTGGCAAGTGCGCAATGTGTCTTGCCCAATCTCATATCGTCAGCGATTAGGGCCACAGGGGGACGGTCCGCGAGGATACGCTCCACAATAAACCAGACACTACAAACTTGATGGGGGAGGAACCTTCAACTAGGGATTCCGAGGATTCTGAGAATGCGGGGCCCAATATCGCCTTCGACTCGGGTGAGGAGTTCTGCTCCCAACATTCTCACGGCATCTTCGAAGCATTGGTGCTCAAAATCGTTGTTGAGTTGGTCACCACAGAGTCCGAGCAGAGCGCCATCGCTAGTGGTAGTAGGGTCTGCAGTTGCAGCTGCGGTTGCATCCTCATCAGCTTCCAAGGCGTGGTTTTTCCTAACATGTCGTGGGTTCGAATTATCTGGTCCGTTCTGGATCAGGCTGTTAAGTAGGAAAGGCGGTATTGGCGGGCGAACTCTATCTGCAAATTATGGAAAAATAAATTATATTCTCAAAGTTTGACAATACGTTGGACCATCACTTACTTGGGGGTCTATACAAGTCATCATTACCACCATTACCACCATTACCATCATCATCATCACCATCATCATCATCATCATCTTCATCATCATTATTATTATTATCATTATTATCATTATCATCATTATCATCATCATTACCATCTCGGTCTGAGCCCCCATCCCCATCATTGTTCCCAGTATCTGTCGCCCTCTCTTTGCCTTTCCTTGAAGGCTGAGAAGGCCCTTCCCCACCGTCTCCCGAGTTCGCGGGGAGATTGTTCCTTCTCGATTCCTACTCATCCCCCTCTTCACCGGTATAGTTCAGCCCAATCTCTTCCTCGGCCCCGTGATTGATATCGGTTCCTGCATCTATAGCCACCAAGAAAATACCAGCATAGCAGCTCTCGTTAGGGCGATTGGCTTGGGCCATCATCAATGCCGCGTTCCATGATCCTTGGTCTGAGATACCCAGTTCTACCCTTCCACCCTGCTTCACGCCGGGAAAGAAGTCTAGGTACTCTTCATTCCGTATGGTGATATTCGTCTTGAGTAGCATGGACTTTGCGCTAAGTTGTGGAGCTCTTCTGCGAGCCCAACGGACAAGGCGGGGGAACTCGTTGACGCTAGCATTGGTCGTAGAGTGAGTTCGGGTACTGCCAGGAGCGCGGAAGGAGACGCTGAAAGAGGTGAACCGCAACTCTGGCAGCTCCACTTGTCGCGGCCGCTTTGTAGGTGGGCTTCCAGGAACCTCGGCTGCATCATTCCTTGCCCGCTTCCTGGTAGTCAATGCTCTCCTGGTAGCCAAGGGGCTGCTGGTAGCCAAGGGGCTCCTAAGAGCTGGAGGGTTCATGGTAACCGGGAGGGCCCTGGCAGCCCTGGGGCTCCTGATATTCAAGGGGCCCCTGTTAGCCCTGGGGTTTCTGGTGGTCTTGGGGGTCCTGGGGGTCCTGGTAGTTGTGGGGGCAGTGGCAGTCGCAGGGGTTGCAGGGGGATTTCGCACAGACATTGTTTGGTGGTTAGTAAGTTATCACTTAGGATAAACAAGGCAGCCAATAGGTTAACAGAATACTACAAGAGGCACTATCAAACATATCATAAGGTGGGCCCATGGACTGCCACACTCCTAGATATCTGCACCTCCGGTCAATTATGCTAACTCAATCTGGGGTTAGATGGCCGATACATGGAAGAACGTGACAATCTGTAAGATAGACAGGTGCGTGCAAAAGATTCAGTCACAGTATGAGGCAGAACGAATCGAGACTGCTGTGTACAAGGATGACATGGGGGATGACGTGCGTGATGTCATTGAGAACGATGACAATACCTAGCCATGGTTTGCAGACCCTGTCTGGTAGTCCGGAGGTGAATGGCGGTTGGGAGCTGAATGGTGGTCCGGAGGAGAATGGTGGTCTGAAGGGAAAAGGTGGTCCAGAAGGGAATGGTGGTCCAGAGGGAAATGGTGGTCTGAAGGGGAATGGTGGTCTAGAGGGGAACTGTGAGCATGGACGATCTGAAGCCACACTTTGGGAGTTGCAATCCCAAGTGTTCGTCTTCAATTCAGCCACCCCAGTACTTTGTGGATTGATGGTTTCCTTTTTTCACTATAATTAATATGTTTGTTGCTTGGTGTTGATGGTGAGCATAGCGAAATAGACTAGACTTTTTGTATTATATCCACCAGGGGGGATTTTCGTTAGTAATGAGTATTTGTTTATATAGGTTATATATCTACAGAACAGCAGGGTGTGCTAATGCAATCACTGGGTTAAGTACAACACTTATCTGGTGCAACAGAATTGTGATCGCAGAACTCAGGGAACCCATAAGGCCTCTGACTCAAGGCTGCGTGAAACTAGTGAAAACAGGGTAGATGGAACGCAGACCAGCGAAGAGCTAGTCTGCAGTTAGACAACTACGGAAGAACCTGTAGAGGCCAGAGGCAGAACCGGGATAACCAGGATCGTGGCAAGGAAAATCAGGAGGCAAACCCCATGTAAAAAGGATAGATAGGAGATCGTAAGCAAGAACCAGGTCTGACACGAAAAGCGCAAAGAAGGGTCTGAGGAACACGGGGAGGAGAAGCGAAAGGATCAGGTGACATGGGGGGGGGAAGCAACTTGAAGGAATAGAAGGTGATAGAAATCAAAAACGCGTACTCTGGAGGACGAAGGTGATAGACCTGAACGGCTCTTGGCTGGGACAGGCAGAGGTCCGGGAGCAGAAGGGGTATGTGAGGGGGGTGCAAGATACAATAGAGGAGTCAAAGCAAGGATGTGAGAGAGCCAGGATGAGGGAAGGGTGGACCAGAGATCGCCAGGACTAGGGAAGTGTGGACCAGGACTGCAGACCGAGGGTACAAGTAAAATGGCTGGACCTCGGTGCTTGGTGGTGGACCAAGAGCTTCTATGGGACCCGTGGTAGCCAGGTGACTTCAGGACCCGTGAAAACATTTTGCTGATAACCCCTGTGGATATTTCTACAAAGTCCCAGTATGGCCCCACCCATCAAGATAGAGTAACAGCATCTCAAGGTAGGGTAACTAGAACCCAAAGTTAGGGTCAAATGATTTCCAAGGTAGGGTAACTTTACCCTGTCATTTGCTATAATCCTGTTAGAAGTCCGCATGACACCCTGTAAGGTGTCCACAGGAACATGTTTAACCTTCCTATTGTTTACTTAAGTTCCATACAATATTCCCTCTGAATGGTTACCCTGCCCGACAAGGTAACTTTCACTACTTGGGTTACCCTGTCTTGCTCTAGGGCTCTCAACTGCTAAAGTTCACTAGTAGACTTATTAGTACCTATCCTAGTCTACTCTGTATACTTTGTATAGTAGACCTTACCTACTAAGGTTACCTTTTGGTATACCTACTAGGCATGTAAGATGGTCAATTGTAGCTACCCCTCTCAAGGGTTATTACAATATCAGTTAGACTTACTACCCTATCAGCATTATCGTTCTTATACACGTTTCATAGTTACTTGTCTCTACTGTATTCTCCTACTATATTTGATTGACTACTCAGCTCCCTCCGAGAGATTCTATCATTGTGCTGGTTTCCACGGGCGCTACACGGAACCAATCCAATGTTAACCATTTCTACCATAACTAGACTAATGCTTCTAAAGTCCAATTACTTCCCTCGGATAAGGTAAACTACATTGGGTTGGTGTAGACTTACAATAGAGTCAGGTGAAGAAGGAATCTTGATTGTTCCTGAAACTTCCGAATAGACCGCCTGGTGGACTCCCTTACTACCCATAGGCTAGTACGAGACTCCCTATACCCATTAGGTGTCTAATTGAGCCAAAGTTGGTCACTTCCCATTAGGTAGTTACTTTTTTTTTTTTTCTTTTTTTTTGATCTCATATATTTGTTGTTTTAAGGTACAAGAAATGACATGCATCGTCAGATATGGCCAAAACAAAACCCTCAAATACAATCAAAAATCAAACAATCAAAATCAAAAATCAAAACTAATCCTCCAAAGCGTACGAAGGTATGCATACTCGACATTGTAATAAAAATAAGTATCAAACGGTAAAACATAAATTTAACCTCAACAAGAAAAATACAAAACCAAGTCAAAAAAGCTAGTTCAAAGTACTATGCGGAAAGAGAGACATTGCAAATCATGAGCGCCCTTGCTCTAGCATCGGATATTCCCTCCAGAAATTTAGCAGTAGGGAAGCTGAAGGCTCGGGGTCTATCCCCTTGAAGGGTGGCGGGGGTGACTACTAGGAGCGCGGAAGGCGGTTGAACAGGGTACGGGGCATGTCAAGCGGGAAGCGTGTGGCAGTGGCCAGGACGAAGTTGGAAAGTCCTTTGAGGAGAGAGGGCGAGCCCCACAGGGGGGAGGAGAGTTTCAAGAACAGGTCTCTCAGGAGGAAGAGAGCCCTGGCTTGGCTCTTTGCGTCGCAGGCCAGTACGGCATGGAAGAGGTTATCGGTGTCTTTGCTGCAGCGCGGGCATTCAGAGAGAATGTTATGGTTGAACCAGGATGGGTGTCCTGCCCAGTAGCTTTTCCCTGACCTGATCTGGTGGATCCTTCCCGCAGGAAACCGAGAGAGGCCCATGAATATCAGGAAAATGTCGAAGGGGCGTCCATGGAGGTCCTGAACACTCCTGGTCAACCAAGGGGGGTCGTAGTCCCTGTGGTCCACAAAGTCCACTCCGATCTACCTTGATCCATATTTTTGAAAGTTTTGCCGAAAAAGTGGACAAGGGTGGACCAAGGGGGACCATAATCCCCCTTGGTGGACCAGGAGGGCCGTATCCATTTTGCTGATGAAGGGGTGCAGGGAGAGGGAGGGAGGAAAGTGGTAGTAGGGTTGTGGGGCAAAATCAGAGGCCTAGTGGGTGAGTAGGAGGCGTCTGAGGGCGAGCTTCATGTATTTGTAGGCTTTTGACATGAGTAGGAAGTGGGGGAGCACTTTGTCCGAGGTGCGTAGCTCGGGCTTAATGGTGGGGAAGAACGGAGGGCGATCAAGTGCCTGGTAGGTACCATGAATGACTGAGTCGAGGGGAAGGTGTCTTCTGCATCTGGTCTGAGGTGTAGACCAGAGGAGGGGGAGGTAGTTGGCATCCAGCCTGGAAGCGAATGGTCGAGCTGAGTCGGGGGCTCGCCAGTTGTACAGTCCGCGGTGGGAGGGGTGCAGTCTGGCCGCTGCCAGGTTGACAGTTAGTGGGAGCCACGAGAGGTGGAGGCCTGCCAGACAACATTTGTGGGCTGCAAGGAGGGTAACAGGAGGAGGCAAGACTCGAAGGAGAGAATGCCCGTAGTGGTAGGCTAAAAGCATGAGATGACCCACCTTTGTACTTTGTGCCAGAAGACCTCCATCTCGTCAGTCATAGTAGCGTTGGGCACGAAAAGGTAGGCACCGTAAAGAAGGATAAGGGGGATTACGGCCATCGCAAGGCAATGTCAGAGAAAGTGGGGGATATACTTCCCAGGCAAGCTCAGCGAGCGGACCGTTGCAAAGGCCCCCTTAGCTAGGGCAAGCCTCTTGGTGAAGTGGGGGGACGTGGAGAGCGACAGAGTGAACTAGTATCCCAACCACTTTAGTGATCGGACAAGGCTGAAGACTTGCCCACCCAGATGGATGGGGGTGAGCGCGGGGGCCTCTCGGTAGCAGAGTCTGCCAGTGGATCAGATCGGTCTTGAGGACTAAGAAGGGGACGCCGAGCCTGGCACCTTTTCTGGTCAAGTACCACAGTACCCTTTGAGGAGGGAGATATTCTCTTCATAGAAGGGGAAGGAGACGGTCACTGTGAAGTCGTCCACGTATGAGAGGACCAGCCCATGTGGGATTTCCAGGTAAAGGGGGAAGACGTATACCACAAATTGAAGCGGGAAGAGCAACGAGCCTTGTGGGGTGCCGACCGAGACCAGGAGAGAGGTGCTAGGAGAGCCTTGGAAGAGGAGGCGGCAGGTCCGATCCGTGAGGAAGGATCTCACCAACCGCTGTAGGTAGGGGGGAATACCCTGGGAGCCTAGACGGGCTATGAGGACAGAGGTATCGACATTGTCGAAGCTCTCTTTCATATCGAGGAAGAGAGTAGATACCCTGAATTTGCGGTCAGCCTGTAACGCCTTTACCTTTCCATTGGGTAGTCACTTTTTTTTCTTTTTTTTTTCTTCTTTTTTTTTCTCTCAACTTGCATTTGTTTATTTCTACGGTAGGTACAAATCAGACATGCAGCGTAAGCTATGGCCTAGAAAAACCTCTATGATCCAATCCAGCGTTAGCGGAAAAAGCCTTCATCCCAAGACCCTCTGGTGTGGGCCCAACCGCACGATCCCGTAAAGAAGAAAGAAAATCTAAGCCGACTAACCGAGGTGGGCGACAAAGAAAATCCCTGAAACCCCACGAGCTGGAATCAACAGGAAAACCACTTGCCGTAAACTCCTACCCCCTGAAAAATCAAAAACCCGGCCAAGGCCGACACCCAAGGAGAGTAAAGTCTTATCCAATACAAATGAAAGGAAAGACAAAAAAAGTATCAACCCATGAGAAGGAAAACCTAACCAGACAAAACATAGAACAAGCTACATCAACGATCCGGAAAGGAGCCAGTCATCACCCTTTAGTAAGCAAGGTGCAATCATAACACGAAAGAAACCGGAGACAATTACAACATCCCAAGGCATTAAGTTAGACCAAGGAGGTAGTGCAAAACCATGACCTGCCGTAACCCATTGGGTAGTCACCCACACTTCTCTTATATATCAAGTGAACATCTTCCAATTGGACGGACTGCCCTGACGCATACCATATTATGAGAGCTCCTTCTCCTCCAATATCTTCTAAAGAGTTTCTCAATGACCTCTTTTTTTGCTACATGCGCACAGTCCCAAGATCAGGGCCAGAGAGGGGTGTTGAACAACTGGATAGAGTCTACTGCTGAACATGACCCCCTCTGCAGCTATCCCAGGTCCCGGTATGCTTAAGATACCAGTAGCACCAGGAACATCTAATCTCAGGCTCTCCTGCGAATTCTTTTACAAAGTCCTGGTATGGCTCCACCAATGAAGGTAGGGTAACAGGATCTCAGGTTAGGGTAACAGGGACCCGAAGCTAGGGCAACTTTATCTCCAAGATAGGGTAACTTTACCATGCCATGACTAGAATCTTGTTTGAAGTCCGTGCGACGCCCTGTAAGGTGTCTTCAGAGATCCGCATAACCTTCCTATTGTTTACTTAAGTCCCATAGAATGTTCCCTCTGAAAGGTTACCCTTTCTGACGAGGTCACTTGTATTATAGGGGTTACCCTATCTTGCCCTAGGGTGGACGGGTGCCGTAGTTTACTAGTAGACCTCTAGGTACTTGGTCTAGTCTACTCTGTATACATTGTATACCGGACGATTCCTACTAAGACTACCTCTCAGTATATCTGCTGGACATATAAGGTGATTACTTGTAGCTACCTTTCTCAAGGGTCATTACAGAATCTTTACTCATGTACTAGAGTCACTTGATTAAAGAATTGGTAAAGGCTTTAAAAGGCCAGAGGACTTACAACAAACTTACAGAAAGTTGATTTGAAGGGTAAGACAATAATGGAAGAAACAGTCAAGAGATTATGGGAAATAGATTCAGAAAGGGTTTTTGTATAGAATGGGGAAAGATTTTGGCAATTGGAATCAGAGAAAATAGTGCGTTCTGGTACACTTTTAGTTTGCTTTTCAAAATAAATGGTAATAACTACAGAGTATTTCTGAAATTTGTGACACAAAATACTCATAAGCAACAATCTTGGAGGTCGCAAGGGGGCTTCTGCAAGTAGTACTGGACAGTACAGTATCAGTATAGTATAGACCCACTTGGACTTGACTAAGTCAGGATGCCATGCAAGTTCTACTTGAGTAGTGGCTACGGTATGGCAGACACTCTATTATTGCAACTTGCAAAGGCCTTACAAGAAAAAATATGCTTAAGATGAAAACAAAAAAAGCAAATCTCATCTCGGAGTACCTTGGGGTATGTTCAAAAGACAATTAGAGCTCTCTTTGAACAACTTCTAGATTACAAGTGGGTGACAAAAAGTGAGCAGACGCAAGTGATATTACACCAAAAGTGGCCACTTTTACACACTTATTCCACCACCAATACTTGAATTAAAAATAAGGTAAGTTTATAGAATATTCAGAAAATATATTGGCTACTTGACCTCTGTAATAAACCTGGATAAATTTAAATTATCTGAAGAGTAGATGCAATAAGAAAGCAAACTTTCCTCAAAATCACGCCAAGACCCTGGGTTTTAGTAGGAAACCTGTGTCTTGGCAGAATTTCAAAGTTCAACTGCATATTACGCTTGCGAAGTGGTAACTTAAACAGAGATTTGTATACAGAAAATGATGTCCTTATTGTTTTCAGTAGTCCTATAAAGAGTTTACACTTTTCTGAATTTTCCTTAATGGAATATCTTAGTGTGAAATCACCTATTTTTGCGGTAAAATCGCTCTTGCCTACTCACTGTTTTTGTTTTTTCTAACTTTTCAATTACTACCTACTAGTAATACTATGGGCTTTCCATGTTACTAAAAATGTCTGCCCAAAATACCTACTCCACTATCCGCCTTTACAGGTAATATCAATAGAAAAATAAATAAAATATAACCAACTCCCAGATCCAGCCAGCCCACCACTTCTATCCGATTGGTTTCCATAAAACCTTCCTGGCATGGGTGCTTCATCGTAAATCTCATTGTAATAACCTCCGGCTTACCCGCAAAAACAAAAGAAACCCGTTAATCTCAAAGAACAACTGACTCCCGCGGTCAGACACCCCTCCCAGTGCAATACTGGTCCTTACCACTAGTTTTCTGGTTCCAAAGAAACACCCATCAGAACCGTGACGTCCTCTCCCGCCCTAAGGGCATCATCCAGTAATAATTCCCCCTACGTCTCCATTATGTCCACACTATATGGGCTACTTGCAATAAGTAACCCCTACTGTGCGACTCAATCAGCCTCACCGATCCCACCCTTGGGTCTTTCAGAACCACACCATTCATTGCTCTTCCAACCACCCTCATCACTTCTCTATTCCCCTTGCCTGGCCTGCCGGTACCATTATAATATCTTCTAGCCTGACCAGCAGTGATCTATCTTCCATTATCACCTTTCTCTTCCTACCCTCCTCTTCCTCAATAGTGACAACCTCAGGAAGCCTCACCACCAGTCTCGTATCCTGCGCCATCTCACTACTGGCCATACTCACTGCTATTATCGGCACCACCTGCCCCACTCTCCATTCTACCACACTATTATCCCCTACCACATCCGCCATTTTCTTCACCATGGCCTCGCACCAAGGTGCAGGCATCCCATCCCTTTGCACCACTGCCCACAGCTCTTCCCCTCCCAACACCTCTACCTCCTCTTTTTCTTCCTCCTCTGAGGAAGTATTAGTTGCAATGGGTGATCCCACTTCTCTCTTGCTCTCAAACACTAGCTGATGATTTCCCTTAGAAAGCACTGAAACTTGATGCCAAAGATGTTTATTCTCCTTCTCCATCCTCATTATCTTCATCTCCATCTCTGTTATAATAATACCAAAATTTGCCACCTTGGCCTTTGAAAAGCTTGTAGACTTTCGCTAAAATATCCTAAGCGTTGTAAAGTATAATAGGAAGTGGAAAGTAAATAATAAATAGATGGAAGTGATAAACCAAGCACTTAAATCGAAGATAAAATCAGAGGAATAATGCTCAGATGTTAAAAACTTAAAGAAATCGCAAGGATAGAATGAAAGAAATCTGTTGGTTAAAACTGAAAATGTAATTGATCATAAGAGTTGGTATTTCAATGGCTGTGGTTGTAAAGGACACAGTGCTCGCCCACTCACTTTGTTTTTTCTTTTTTTATATTACTTTTCATATTTATTATCTACCTATTCTAACAAACAACTAAAAGCCAGAGTTAATGATATTTCTACTCTAGGGGCTAATCCTGGAACAAAAGTAAGTTCCTCAGGTACTAAAACTCAAAAGGTTATAAAAGCACCAATCCTCTTCTAGCTTCCGACAGTTACATCTGTGATATACACCAAGCAACCAGTTAGGGGTAGCCGATAGTGGGACTTATAATATCGGACTAAGCCTGAGTAGGTGTCTTTGGAGATTTGTCTAAGAAGGCTCGTGAGAAACTATCTCTCACGAAAAGTAATTGATGTAATAAAAAGGATAATCGAGTAAGATAAAGATTTGTAGCGTGAGAACTTTTTATATTGATAAGATCTCTTCTCCGGTACTTTATACTACTTCTAACTATCCGGCGAGATCTTCTCTACTTATAGTAATTCTGAGAGTACTTCTTACTCCTATACTAGCGAAGTACCTTCCCGACTTCGTCTTGATTTATCAATGTGCGAACCCCTCTTGACCGTGAAGACTCGCACACCACTTCAGCTAAATACTTTGCTAAGTTAATTGTCCTTTCCAATTACTTGCATTCGATCTCTGCGCTGTATGAACTTAGTCTGTATATGCAACCTGGCTCGCTATCATACTAGTCGTTCCTTCCGGTAATGTTCTGATCAAGATTTCCCATGCCGGGTAATCATATGCTTACTTCTTACAAAGCTGATTACATAAGTTGGTTGGTCTATCTTTGGAGTGCTATAACTTCCTAACCAACCGATGAAACTTCACCGTGTGACTTGATACTGATAGAGCGCCAACTCTTATCTAGAAAGCAGCAAAAACCTCTCAGTCACATCCCTCGTATCAAGATACAGAGGTTGATTTGCAACCATGACATAGTAATAATAACTATGACGGCAGTGTGGGTTGAACAAGTGACCTTCGGATATCACACTGGTGATTATACCGTTTAGCCAATATTGGGACCGCAGGGGTATGATGGCCGTATTTTTGAGGTCTGTGTGCAGGGGTCTGTGCGCTAGGAGGTCTGTGCGCTAGATTCCAGTATTCAATACGTGGGCTTCCAATGTGCCTAACACAAGCTCCCTCCTTAAGGTTTCGCCTCGAATACCTTTTATTTATATAACTAGATCCAATTTATTCTAACTTCCTTTTTGAACTCGAAGTAGTAGGGTAAAAAACCTCATGCATTTGCTTGTCCACATGAGGAAAACCTTTCCTAATTCATTCAACTTCGGCCAGTCCCAGCATATCCGGGTTCTGCCTATGAAACCTTTCTACCATCTCCCCAGTGTTTGTTAACCCTTCCAGGGGTTCCCAAGTATTCTCGTCCTCCGCACATCTCTTCCATTTTACAAAATACCGAAGTTCCTTGAATGTTCGGTTTCGTCTTCCCACCTTTCTAGTGTAAGTGATTATCTCACTTTTAACTATTCTTTCCACTTCCCATTCGAGATCTCTCTCAACATCCTCATGTTCTCTAGGTGGTTGTTCCCTGGCCTCCCATATTGAGGTTCTGTAGGGTTCCAGTAACGATATATGGAACACGGGATGTATTTTCCATCGTGGGGAGATTTCGAATTTGAAGGCTCGGTTGCTCTTCTTAACTTCCAACATTTTGAACGGTCTGTAAAGCTTTGGGCTTAGTTTTTGCGTTGGTCGCTTAGTTCAGATGTTTTTTGCGTTTAGCATTACTAAGTCCTCAATTTTAATATCCGGCTCCTCTTTTGCTTTCCGGTCATAATATTTGCCCATATCTTCGCGAGTTTTCTCCAATGCCGTTTTGGCCCATTGGTGTATAATCTGCATCCCGTGTGGGTAGAGTCCTGCTCCTAGATTCTGAGCTTCTCGTTCCTTCATCCATTCCGTTTGCGGGTGGAACCCATAGTTGGTGTAGAAGGGGGATAACCCATGGGCAGTTGCAGTGGAGTTGTTGTACGCATGTTCTGCTAGTGGTAATAGCTGATACCAATCGTTCTGATCATAGTTGACTAAGTTGCGTAAGTAACCTTCCAATGTTTGGTTGGTTCTTTCCGTTTATCCGTCGGTCTGGGGGTGGTAAGCTGTTGACATTTTGTGTTTAATACCTAGCGATTTGCACAAAGATTCCCAAAATTCCCCTGAGAACTTAGCATCCATATCTGATATTATCTCGGTGGGGAGCCCATGAAGTTTCCAAACTTCTCGTAAGATACTATCTGCCACGTCCTTGGCCGTTGCATTTTCTCCTAAACCTATGAAATGGGTCATTTTTGTGAATTGGTCCACTTCTACCATGATCTGGGTTTGTCCCTGGGATTCTGGTAGGCGGGTAATGAAGTCTGTGGAGATAGATGTCCATGCGGCGAAAGGAACTTGTAGTGGTTGTAATAACCCATACTTTGCATGTTGTGGCGACTTATTGTGTTGATATTCGTCACATGACCTCACATAGTCGTTAATCCAAGGGGTGAGTCCTTTCCAGTAGAAGTCTCGGGTGACAATCTCGATTGTTTTTTCTTGCCCACAATTCCCCGCTACTCGCGAGTTGTGGCATCCTTCGGCGATTGTGGTTTGTAGCACTTCATTGTCGGGAATATACAAGCCGTTCTTGTAGTAGAGTAACTCCTGTTTCTTATGCCAGTTCTTGGGTGGTTCCTTCTCTTCAGCCTCCAACCTGTCTAGTTCCTTCTGCCTACTCATCCATTCCTCATCCTTGCCTCCTGCTGCCAATACTTCTGTGATGAAGTCTGTGTTAAACGCCTTCATTTCTACTTGGGATAGAATAGCGTGTGACATCATAACATGTTCTTGCGTTAACTGTGGGTGACTCCCCATGTCTTCAATGTCGAAGTATTCGATGTTTCCTTTTTCCGCTTGTAGGAAACATACCATGGGTGGCGAGTCCGATACCTCGATGGTTCACTTAGGGGAGAGATCGGTACTTCAGAATCCTTTGTTCGATCTTTCCGTTTCCTGAAGGCTATCTACCTCCATCATGTCTGATGTGTCAATTTTCTCTATTATGAGTTGCGCTATTCGGTCACCTGGTTGAATCCGACAATCAGCCCTACAGTGGTTTACCATAATGACCTTTATTTCTCCTGTGTAGTCTGCGTCCACCACACCCCCATTTATTGCGATGCCTTTTTTGCTGGCCAGTCCACTTTGCGGAGCAATGCTTGCATAGGTCCCTTTTGGTAGCCTGATCGCTATTCCCGTTTCTGCCAATACCTGACCCTGGGCTGGTATGGTAAATTCCTGAATTGCGTATAGGTCGTGGCCTGCTGCTAGCCTTGATCATTTGGTCGGAAGTTTAGCTTTTGCTGAGAGTCGTTTCACCCTAATTATGTTCTACTTCAGTTGTTCGATTCCTGAAATGTATCCTTCGTCTTCTTCTTCGGCATAAATAAGTGCTAATTCGAAGTGCTCGGGCTTTAAAATAGACTGCTCGCTGTGCTTAGCTCCCTCCTCAGGACGGTACTCCGGCCGTCGGCTTAGTGCATCCGGCTTTCCTCCTCTTGTCCCTGGTCGGTAAATAATCTTAAAATTATAATCTGCCAGTCTTTGCGCCCACCTTATCTGCCTCTGGCTCCACATCTTGGTAGTCAGAAAATGTTGCAAGTTTTGATGGTCGGTGTAGACCGTTATTGGCTTATCCGATCCTACCAAATAATGACGCCATTCCTTGAAAGCTTCCAAGATGGCGAGTAATTCTTTGTCGTGGATCTTGTAGTTGCGTTCTGCGTCATTTAATTTCCTAGAATGGAATGCTACAGGGTGAAGACATTTTTCTTTAAACTGTGATAAAACGCAGCCAAGGCAAAGTCGCTTGCGTCTGTTTCCACTACTGATTCTCCATCTGGGTAAAAATGTTCCAAGATTGGTACCGTGGCAAATCGTTTTTTGAGTTCTTCAAAGGCGGTATCCTGTTTTGGCCCCCAAAAGAATTTACTTTTTTCTCCCTTTAGCGTTTCCATGATGGGTGTACAGAGTTTTGAGAAGTCTTTGATGAATCGCCGATAAAAGTTGGCAAATCTGATAAATATCTGGACTTCTTTAACCGACCTCGGTGGCTTCCAGTTCCTAATTGACACCAACTTTCGTTCGCTCATTGTGACGCCATTGGTTGCGACGATGTAACCTAGGAATTCTACCGATTCCACGTGAAAGACTGATTTTGTGATTGATATTGCCAATCGGGGTTCCTGTAGTTTATCCAGGACCTTTCTTAGTAATTCCTCATGTTATTCCACAGTATTGGAATAGATTAGAATGTCGTCTAAGTAAACTACTACTCCATGATCGAGAAATTCTCGGAGGATTTTGTTTATCATGGCTTGGAAAGTTGCAGGTGCATTGACCAGTCTGAAAGGCATTACCTTGTATTTGAAATGCCCATATCTGGTTTGAAACGCCGTTTTCCATTCATCTCCTTCGCGTATTCTCAACAGATGGTAACCGTCCTGTAGATCCAATTTGGTGAATATTTTTGCCCCTCCCACTCGATCTTTTAGTTCTCCCATTAATGGTAGGGGGTACTTATTTAAGGTCGTTAATTTATTAAGGTTCCGATAATCCACACAGAGACGCAGTTTCCCATCTGGCTTCGGAACAAAAAGGATTGGTGTACTAGCTGGAGACTGACTGTGGGCGATCTTTCCCTGCTTTAGCATCTCCTTTAGGTACTTGTCTAACAAGTCTAGCTGATATGCCGACATAGGGTAGATGGGTCCCCAGGGTGGTTCAGCGCCTGGCTTGAGATCAATCGCATGATTGACTGTTCGTCGGCCTGCTAAAGTTTCTGCCGTTGAGGTGAGGAATAGCTCCTTGTATTTCTTATAGCGTTGTGGTAGCATGTCCAGGAGTATTTGGTTAGGATCGTCCACTTGCTTTATTCTTCCACAGTATTGGGCTTCCTCGTCGTAAGTTACGGTTTCGTCCCATTCAAACATTCCTCCTATTTCTTCATATTCGACATGTGCTTGGCAACAATGCTCGTTGAATACCCACTTCTTTGGGTCTGCGATATTTGCAATAGGGTGTTCCTTATGCCGCTATCCAAACGGGATGATTAAGTCGTATTTGCCTACCACCGCTACCTCGCAAGATATATCTGAGGGGTGGCTATTATTTCCAATTTCTAGGAGTAAGGGATGAGTAGAGTGTTTACCGCCTGAGGGGTTAATTTCCCCATCAAAGGCTAGAATAGGTAGCGTATTCTGACGTGTTTTGTATGGTATGTTGAAGTGTTCAACTAAATCTTTGTTGAATAAAAATATGTTTGATCCTGAGTCCAAAAGTACTCGGATGCGTATTCATTTTCCTGCCGCTTCGATATATGCCGGCCCTTCCGGGCAGTCGTAATGTGCGGGTTTGGGAATGTGGGATTGTATACTTTTGCCCATGGGCAACATTGTCATATTTTTTTGTTTCGTCATCATGGTCGAGCGTAGGTATTTGGGGTTTGTTACCACACCTGCGTAGTTTCAACTCTTGAAGTCTCCCCAGACAAACTAAAACATGTCAATAGCTCGGTTACTGGGCGGCCCACTACTAGCCGTCTTTACTTCTTGCCGAAGAATTCCCATAACCCTCCAGACTGCCAGTTTATTTACCAGCTTGCCTATCCAACTGGTTTTCTACCGTCTCAAGCTGGTTTATCCCTTAGGGAGTAATTCTGGATCCTCGGTAGTATCTTACTCCTAACATTCAGCCGGACCCTGTATTGGTTAGACAACATAGTGAAGCTTCGACGCATGTGCCCTGTGACTCACCTCATAGGTCTGGGGGGCATGTACTTCGGGGCTGTTCTGAAAATTTGGATTCCTGTCCTCCCAATCACCGTTGGTTTGAACTGTTTTCTGGGAGTTCCTCGTTGGACTGATCGTACTAAGGAATTCTTCCCTTGCCGTCATCCTAAATCTTTTTCTTCTTCTGGGTACTAGTTAATCCTTTCCCCAGGTCGCTCCGCTTTGTTCTCTTAGGCCTTCAGGGTTACGCCCGATTACAACTTATGTAGTCTCTCATTATTTTTGATTTCGATTTCTGAGGGAGGGCTTCCTCCGAGTACCCGACTGCCGTCGCCATCGGTGCCAGGAGTAACTTAAGTTATTTCCATATCGCTGAAGTCCCATGCCATCAGTCACTCTATTTGATTTACCCGGGATGCTTCTTCTGTTTGTTGCTGACTTAGAGCCGCAGATTGTCTTGGTTGGAAAGGAGTCGATGGGTTGGCCTTCCATTGCCGCAACTTCGGGTAGGGGGCTATTTTATAATAAAGCTTCTTCGATTTTATTGCTGAAATCTGAATTGACTTTCGGCATTCAGCCCATTTGTGGTTACTCATTCCACAACAGGTACACTGTTGGTTGTCTTTTCGGGCTTGGATAACCTGTTCTTTGATGTCACCATGTACCGTTTTCCAATCCGTATGCTCCACTATTCCCTTAGTAGTGGTCCACTTGTTTTTTCTTTCCTCCTCCTTCTTGGCTTTGTACTCCGCTTTTTCTTCAGCGGTGTATGTTTTTCGTTGCTTCTTAGGTTTGGAAGTTTTTTCCTCCCTTTTCCTTTTTCCACCAGAATCGCCCTTGGTTGCGGTAGAATAGTCATGTCGTAGTGCGACTTACTCTAAAACAGTCTCCTCACGCCTGGTGACTTCTCTTATCGCTGCCATCCAATCACTATCACTGGCGTATTCTTCAGTGGATAATCGTCGTAAAGCATCTCTCAGGAGTCGCCGTTCGATCATCTGGCGCCACGCGATCCCACTCATGTGGACATGCGTGTTTAAGTTTTCCATATCGAGTACATACTTATCGACGTTATTCTTGTACTGGACTTTTTCCATTAGTGCCAGTGCTCTTTCACCTTCATAAGTGACGGCAAAACGGGTGACACATTGATTTCTGAATGCTTCCCAATACTCGTATCCTTCCACCTTGAGGTGACCCATTTCTCCAATCATCTTCTTCCTATAGGTTATGGCGAATGCCGACACATCTTCCCCTTCCATTCTTCCTAAGGCGTACTTAATATGTTCCTTATCAGTTTCCCACTGGTGTGGATTTCTTTTGAAGTAGTCCTTGCATTGTAGTAACCAAAGTTTAATGTCTTGGTGTTTGAGGTTCTTGAAGGTTGGGGGTGCGTCTGCTTGGTTTTTGCCACTATGGGCAATGGCCATTCCTATTGCCTTAGCTAACAAGGCTACCTGCAGGTCAGTTGGGTTGCCACATTCGGGTCTCCAGGATGGTCCGCCGTTTCCCCTATTCCCACCTTGCTCATCATCGGAGTCATGGTTACTTGGGTCAGGGTCGTTTCCGCTCGGTGGTTGCCTTGGTGGTCCTTGGTTACCACTATGGTCTCTTTGGTTTGTGGGGTGTTCTTCTGGTTGTTTCCCCTTGTCTTGCCTGATTGGTTTTTGCCTTTCCTGCATCCAGCGCTAGACTCTATCTGGTGCTTCCGCTACTAGTGGAGCCGCTGGGGCTGGTTGGGCAGGGACTGTGGTTGTTGGGGTTGGTTGTTGATTTCCTAACAATCTCATTACCTGTTCCATTTGTGCCGTCTGCGTTTTTGCAATGGATTTCTGCGCTTCTGCTTGGTCTGATACTACTTTTTGGAGTATCGCTATGTCTTGCGCATGTTGAGCTTTGAGTTTTAATAACTCTTGTTCAAGTATAGAATCCTGTGTTGCCGAAGGTTCGCCCTGTTCTTCAATGTTAACATGAAGTTGGGAACTTACTGCCTCGTGGCGACTTTGTCGCTCATTAGCCGCTTTTATTTCTTGAGCCATCCTGGCTAACTCCTCTTGTCTCGTGTAAGTAGCATTATCTACTGCTATAATAAGTCCTTCGAATGCCGCAGGTTTCTCCGCATCCAATTGCTTTCCGTCTGCCACCTTCTTCCTAGTGTCATCCATCTCTAACACTAGTTCTTGTACAGTCTCAGCAAGATCGCCAATTTTTACCTAATTGGTGGTAATTCGTCCATCTAAGTGTCGTGCAGCCTTCGCAGCTCGTTCTATTAGACTGCGTAGGTATGCATTGGTGTTGCTTGGTCTCGGGGATCCCTGTCTTCTCCAAGATCCGGAAACCGCTATTTTGGCCCCAAGGCCTTTTGGTGCGGGATAGGGAGATCCAGTTCGTCTTTGTGCGATGTCGGAGTGTATCGGGGCATCAGTGTTGGAGTGAATGGATGCGCCTGAAGCTTCTGTAATGCATTCCATGGGGCTTGGCGGGTCTTCGCCTGAAGTGTCCATTGGTTCTCCTCCACCGATAATGAGGGGTCTCGAGGGAAAAGACATTTTGATATATCAAGCGGAATTTTTGCTCGTGCAAGAAATGTGATTTAAGATGAGCCTTGGTAACAAGGAGAACTATCAATATAGTGTTAGGGGTAGCCAATAGTGGGACTTATAATATCGGACTAAGCCTGAGTAGGTGTCTCAGGAGATTTGTCTAAGAAGGCTCATAGGTAACTATCTCTCGCGAGAAGTAATTGATGTAATAAAAAGGATAATCGAGTAAGATAAAGATTTGTAGCACAATAACTTTTTATATTGATAAGATCTCTTCTCCGGTGCTTTATGCTACTTCTAACTATCTGGCAAGATCTTCTCTACTTATAGTATTTCCGAGAGTACTTCTTACTCCTATACTAGCGAAGTACCTTCCCGACTTCGTCTTGATTTATGAATGTGCGAACCACTCTTGACCCTGAAGACTCGCACATCACTTCAGCTAAATCCTTTTCTAAGTTAATTGTCCTTTCCAATTACTTGCATTCGATCTCTGCGCTCTATGAACTTAGTCTGTATATGCAGCCTGGCTCGCTATCATACTAGTCGTTCCTTCCGGTCATGTTCTGATCAAGATTTCTCATGCTGGGAAATGATATGCTTACTTCTTACGAACCGGATTACATATGTTGGTTGGTCTATCTTTGGAGTGCCATAACTTCCTAATCAACCGATGAAACTTCGCCGTGTGACTTCGTACTGATAGAGCGCCAACTCTTACCTAGAATCAGCGAAAACCTCTCGGTCGCATCCCTCGTATCAAGATACAGAGGTTGATTTGCAACCATGACATAGTAATAATAACTATGACGGCAGTGTGGGTTGAACAAGTGACCTTCGAATATCACACTGGTGATTATACCGTTTAGCCAATGTTGGGACCGCAGGGGTATGATGGCCGTATTTTTGAGGTCTGTGCGCAGGGGTCTGTGCGCTCGGAGGTCTGTGCGCTGGATTCCAGTATTCTCTATGTGGGTTTCCAATGTGCCTAACACAACATAAACCAACTAATAAGATTTCCAGTCCAAGGCACTAACTGCTTAGATTCTTTTCACTCAACCCTTACCCCATATGCCTTAATCTCCTGCCTTTAATTGTAAAATTCTCTGACCACTTTCCACTGTTTTCCACCTAAACCTCTAGACTCCCTCTAAGAAATAAACCCCCTCTTCTGGAAAATACTTTCCCACTGTTAGAACCGTTTCTTGCTTATATCGCGCAACAAGTAGCGACTCCTATCTTATCTTTATCTGATAAGGAGGACGTATATCTTGTAGTACTATTATGAACTTAATAATACTCTTCGCAAATATTCTCCGTCGGAAATTAGGGTGGTTGACTCTCTTTCCATACCTCTCGTACTTCTTATCTACTAGTTAGATCAGTGGTTGAGGTATCCACTGGTCGTCCAGTAACAATCTTTAGAGAGTGTGATCTAGTTTTATTGCATAAAGTATAAGTAGGAAATAAGAGAGAATGGTTACGTAAAGAACTAACTATCCTCCTGTTTTGTTTTTTTTTTTTTTCTTTTTTTTTTTTTTTTTTTTTTTTTTTTTTTTTTTTATATCATATATTCGTTGTTTTAAGGTACAAGAAATGACATGCCTCATCAGATATGGCCAAAACAAAACCCACAAACACATAACAAAACAAACAAACAAAGCCCAAATCAAAAACTAGTCCTCTATCGCGTCGAACCCATACGCATTTGATAAATGTAACAAAAACAAGTATACTGCCGAAAACCAAAAATTTAGGACTAACAAGCAAATATCATAACGCTTTCGCAAAACACAAACACTAAAACACTAAGGAAGTATCGGGGCATTGCAGATCATCAACGCCCTGGCCCTAGTGTCCGTGATTCCCTCTAGGAGGTTGCTGGAGGGAAAAGGTTTGGGTCGCGGGGCTCTGCCGGGTGGCGCCGGCGGAGTCACAGATGGGACGATCGGTGGTGGTGGGACC